>UNPE01000527.1:517500-520000 GCA_900536245.1 Epinephelus coioides
ATGGTTCCAGTAGACCAGTACAGTAAACTGGTGCAGTAACTGGTTCCAATAGACCAGTACAGTAAAGTGCTTCCAGTAGACCAGTGCAGTAAACTGGTTCCAGTAGACCAGTACAGTAAACCAGTTATAGCAATCCAGTACAGTAAACTGGTGCAGTAACTGGTTCCAATAGACCAGTACAGTAAACTGGTTCCGGTAGAACCACTACAGTAAACTGGTGAAGTAACTGGTTCCAATAGACCAGTACAGTAAACTGGTGTAGCAACTTGTTTCAAAAAACAGTTCCAGTAGACCAGTACAGTAAACTGGTTCCAGTAGACCAGTACAGTAAAACTGGTGCAGTAAGTGGTCCAGTAGACCAGTACAGTAAAACTGGTGGCAGAGACTGGTTCCAATAGAGTACTACAAGTAAACTGATTCCAGTAGACCAGTACAAGCAAACTGGTGCAGTAACTGGTTCCAATAGACCAGTACAGCAAACTGGTGCAGGAACTGGTTCCAGTACAACCAGTACAGCAAACTGGTGCAGTAACTGGTTCCAATAGACCAGTACAGTAAACTGGGTGCAGTAACTGGTTCCAATAGACCAGTACAGTAAACTGGTGCAGTAACTGGTTCCAGTAGACCAGTATAGCAAACTGATGCAGAGACTGGTTCCAGTAGACCAGTATAGCAAACTGATGCAGAGACTGGTTCAGTAGACCAGTACAGTAAACTGGGCAGACACTGGTTTCAGTAGACCAGTACAGTAAACTGGTTCCAGTAGACCAGTACAGTAAACTGGTGCAGAGACTGGTTCCAGTAAACCAGTACAGTAAACTGGTGAGTAACTGGTTCCAATAGACCAGTACAGTAACTGGTGCAGTAACTGGTTCCAATAGACCAGTACAGTAACTGGTGCAGTAACTGCTCCAGTAGACCAGTATAGCAAACTGGTGCAAAGACTGGTTCCAGTAGACCAGTACAGTAAACTGGTTCCAGTAGACCAGTACAGTAAACTGGTGCAGAGACTGGTTCCAGTAGACCAGTACAGTAAACTGGTGCAGTAACTGGTTCCAATACACCAGTACAGTGAACTGGTTCCACTAGACCAGTACAGTAAACTGGTTCCACTAGATCAGTACAGCAAACTGGTGCAGTAACTGGTTCCAATACACCAGTACAGTAAACTGGTTCCAGTAGACCCGTACAACAAACTGGTTCCAGTAGACCAGCACAGCAAACTGGTGCAGAGACTGGTTCCAATAGGACCAGTACAGTAAACTGGTGCAGTAACTGGTTCCAATAGACCAGTACAGTAAACTGGTGCAGTAACTGGTTCCAGTAGACCAGTATAGCAAACTGGTGCAGAGACTGGTTCCAGTAGACCAGTACAGTAAACTGGTTCCAGTAGACCAGTACAGTAAACTGGTTCCAGTACACCAGTACAGTAAACTGGTTGCAGACACTGGTTTCAGTTAGACCAGTACAGTAAACTGGTTCCAGTAGACCAGTACAGTAAACCTGGTGCAGAGACTGGTCCCGTAAACCAGTACAGTAAACTGGGTGAAGTAACTGGTTCCAATAGACCAGTACAGTAAACTGGTGGCAGTAACTGGTTCCAATAGACCAGTACAGTAAACTGGTGCAGTAAACTGCCTTCCAGTAGACCAGTATAGCAATGGTGCAAAACTGGTTCAGTAGACCAGTACGTAAACTGGTTCCAGTAGACCAGTACAGTAAACTGGTGCAGAGACTGGTTCAGTAGACCAGTACAGTAAACTGGTGCAGTAACTGGTTCCAATACACCAGTACAGTAAACTGGTTCCAGTAGACCAGTACAACAAACTGGTTCCAGTGGACCAGAACAGCAAACTGGTGCAGAGACTGGTTCCAGTAGACCAGTACAGTAAACTGGTTGCAGTAGACCAGTACAGTAACCAGTTTTAACAAACCAGTACAGTAAACTGGTTCCAGTAAACCAGTACAGTAAACTGGTTCCAGTAGACCAGTACAGTAAACTAGTGCAGTAACTGGTTCCAATAGACCAGCACAGCAAACTGGTGCAGTAACTGGTTCCAGTAGACCAGCACAGCAAACTGGTGCAGTAACTGGTTCCAATAGACCAGCACAGCAAACTGGTGCAGTAACTGGTTCCAGTAGACCAGTACAACAAACTGGTTCCAGTAGACCAGCACAGCAAACTGGTGCAGAGACTCGTTCCAGTAGACCAGTACAACAAACTGGTTCCAGTGGACCAGTACAGCAAACTGGTGCAGAGATTCGTTCCAATAGACCAGTACAGTAAACTGATTCCACTAGACCAGTACAGTAAACTGGTGCAGTATCTGGTTCCAATAGACCAGTACAACAAACCCGTTCCACTAGACCAGTACAGTAAACTGGTTCTAGTAGACCAATACAGTAAACCAGTTCTAGCAAACCAGTACAGTAAACTGGTTCCAGTAGACCAGTACAGCAAACTGATGCAGTAACTGGTTCCAATAGACCAGTACAGTAA
>UNPE01000527.1:525000-552500 GCA_900536245.1 Epinephelus coioides
CAGTACAGCAAACTGGTGCAGTAATGGTTCCAATAGACCAGTACAGGTCCAATAGACCAGTACAGCAAACTGGTTCCAGTAACCAGTAAGTAAATGGTAAGTGGTGCCGTAGTAACTGGTTCCAATTAGACCAGTACAGCAATTGGTGTAGTAACTGGTTCCAATAGACCAAACAGTAAACTGTTGCATAATGGTTCGACCAGAACAGTAAACTGGTGCAGTAAGTGGTTCCAATAGACCAGTACATTAAAATGGTGGTAACTGGTTCAATAGACCAGACAGTAAAGGTTCCAGTAAACCAGTACAGTAGGGTGCAGTAACTGGTTCCAATAGACCAGTACAGCAAACAGGAATGGTTCCAGTAGACAGTACAACAAAACTGTTGCAGTAACTGGTTCCAGTAGACCAGTATAGCAAACTGGTGCAGTAAGTGGTTCCAGTAGACAGTGCAGTAAACTGGTGCAGTAACTGGTTCCAATAGACCAGACAGTAAACTGGTGCAGTAAACTGGTTCCAATAGACCAATACAACAAACTGTTGCAGAACTGGTTCCAGTAGCCAGTATAGCACTGGTGCAGTAAGCCAGTAGACCAGTACAGTAAAGTAGTGCAGTAACTGGTTCCAATAGACCAGTACAACAAACTGTAAGTACTGGTTCCAGTGACCAGTATAGCAAAACTGGTGCAGTAAGTGGTTCCAGTAGACCAGTACAGTAAACTGGTGCAGTAACTGGTTCCAATAGACCAGAACAGTAAACTGGTGCAGTAACTGGTTCCAATAGACCAGTACAGCAAAACTGGTGGTGCAGTAACTGGTTCCAATAGACCAGTACAGTAAACTGGTGCAGTAACTGGTTCCAATAGACCAGTACAGCAAATTGGTTTGTAGTTAAACTGGTTCCAATAGACCAGAACAGTAACAGTAATGGTTCCACTAGACCAGAACAGTAAACTGGTGCAGTAAGTGGTTCCAATAGACCAGTACATAACTGGTGCAGTAAGCAGTTCCAGTAGACCACTACAGCAAACTGGTGCAGAGTAACTGGTTCCAATAGACCAGTACAGTAAAACTGGTTCCAGTAGACCAGTACAGTAAACTGGTGCAGTAACTGGTTCCAATAGACCAGTACAGTCACTGGTGCAGTAAGTAGTTCGTAGACCAGTACAGTAACTGGTGCAGTAAGTGTTCCAATAGACCAGTACAGTAAATGGTGTAGTAACTGGTTCCAATAGACCAGAACAGTAAACTGGTGCAGTAAACTGGTTCCAATAGACCAGAACAGTAAAACTGGTGCAGTAAGTGGTTCCATAGACCAGTACATTAAACTGGTGCAGTGCAGTTCCAGTAGACCATACAGCAAACTGGTGCAGTATGGTTCCAAATAGACCAGTACAGTAAACTGGTCAGTAGACAGTACAGCAAACGGTGCAGTAATGGTTCCAATAGAACCAGTACAGTAAAGTGGTTCCAGTAGACCAGTACAGTAAACTGGTTGCAGTAAGCAGTTCCAGTAGACAGTACAGCAAATGGTGCAGTAACTGGTTCCAATAGACCAGTAGTAAAAGGTTCCAGTAGACCAGTACAGTAAACTGGTGCAGTATGCTCCAGTAGACCAGTACAGCAAAACTGGTGCAGTAACTGGTTCCAATAGACCAGTAAGCAAATTGAGTAAATGGTTCCAATAGACCAGTAACTGGTGCAGTAAGGTTCAATCGACCAGAACAGTAAACTGGTGCAGTAAGTGGTTCAATAGACCAGTACATTAAACTGGTTCAGTAAGCAGTTCCAGTAGACCAGTACAGCAAATGGTGCAGTAACTGGTTCAATAGACAATAGGTTCCAGACCAGTACAGTAAACAGTGGTTCCATAGACAGTACAGTACCAGTGTTCCAGTAGACCAGTACAGTAAACTGGTGCAGAGTAACTGGTTCCAATAGACCAGTACAGTAAAATGGTCCAGTAGACCAGTACAGTAAACTGGGCAGTAATGGTTCCAATAGACCAGTACAGCAAATTGGTGTAACTGGTTCCAATAGACCAGAACAGTAAACTGGTGCAGAACTGGTTCCAAGACCAGAACAGTAAACTGTGCAGTAAACTGGTTCCAATAGACCAGTACAGCAAACTGGTGCGTGCAGTAATGGTTCCAATAGACCAGTACAGTAAACTGGTGCAGTACTGGTTCCAATAGACCAGTACAGCAAATTGGTGTAGTAAATGGTTCCAATAGACCAGAACAGTAAACGGGTGCAGTAACTGGTTCACTAGACCAGAACAGTAAACTGGTGCAGTAAGTGTTCCAATAGACAGTACATTAAAACTGGTGCAGTAAGCAGTTCCAGTAGACCACTACAGCAAGCTGGTGCAGTAACTGGTTCCAATAGACCAGTACATTAAATGGTGCAGTAAGCAGTCCAGTAGACCAGTACAGTAAAAACTGGTGCAGTAACTGGTTCCAATAGACCAGTACAGTGCACTGGTGCAGTAAGTAGTTCCAGTAGACCAGTACAGTAAACTGGTGCAAACTGTTCCAATAGACCAGTAAACTGGTTCCAGTAGACCAGTTGGTGCAGTAACTGGGGTACAGGGTTCACAGTACAGTTGTAACTGGTTCCAATAGACCCAGTTCCCAGTAGGTACAGTAAACTGGTGCAGTAACTGGTTCCAATAGACCAGTACAGTAAACTGGTTCCAGTAGACCAGTACAGCAAACTGTGCAGTACTGGTTCCAATAGACCAGACAGTAATGGTGCAGTAAGCAGTTCCAGTAGACCAGTACAGTAAATGGTGCAGTAACTGGTTCCAATAGACCAGTACAGTAAACTGGTTCCAGTAGACCAGTACAGTAACTGGTGCAGTAAACTGGTTCCAATAGACCAGTACAGCACTGGTAGTAAGTAGTTCAGTAGACCAGTACAGTAAACTGGTGCAGTAATGGTTCAATAGACCAGTACAGTAACCAGTAGACCAGTACAGCAAACTGGTGCAGTAAACTGGTTCCAATAGACCAGTAAACTGGTTCCAGTAGACCAGTGGTGCACCAGTAGACCAGTACAGTAAACTGGCACCAGTAGACCAGTACAGTAATGGTGCACAGTAGACCAGTACAGTAAACTGCGTGTGTTGGTTCCAGTAGACCAGTACAGCAAACTGGTTCAGTAGACCAGTACAGTAAACTAGTGCAGTAACTGGTTCCAGAGACCAGTACAGTAAAACTGGTGCAGTACTGGTTCCAATAGACCAGTACAGTAAACTGGTTCCCAGTACCAGTACAGCAAACTGGTGCAGTAACTGGTTCCAATAGACCAGTACAGTAATGTAAACTGGTTCCAGTAGACCAGTACAGTAAACTGGTGCAGTAACTGGTTTCAGTAAGCAGTTCCAGTAGACCAAACTGGTTAACTGGTTCAATAGACCAGTACAGTAAACTGGTTCCAGTAGACCAGTACAGCAAACTGGTGCAGTAATGGTCCAATAGACCAGTACAGTAATGTAACTGGTTCCAGTAGACCAGTACAGTAAACTGGTGCAGTAACTGGTTCCCAATAGACCAGTACATTAAACTGGTGCAGTAAGCAGTTCCAGTAGACCACTACAGCAAACTGGTGCAGTAAACTGGTTCCAATAGACCGTACAGTAAACTGGTCCAGTAGACCAGTTACAGTAAACTGGTGCAGTAACTGGTTCCAATAGACCAGTACAGTGCACTGGTTTTGCAGTAAGTGAGTTCCAGTAGACCAGTACAGTAAACTGGTGCTAGTAATGGCCCAATCGACCAGTACAGTAAATGGTTCCCAGTAGACCAGTACAGCAAACTGGTGCAAGTAACTGGTTCCAGTAGACCAGTAAGTAAAGTGGTGCAGTCGTAAGTAGTTCAGTAGACCAGTACAGTAAACTGGTGCAGTAAGTAGTTCAGTAGACCAGTACAGTAAAACTGGTGTGTTTGTTGTAGCGACTGGTTCCAGTAGACCCGTACAGCAAACGGTGCAGTAACTGGTTCCAATAGACCAGTACAGTAAACTGGTGCAGTAAGTAGTTCCAGTAGACCAGTACAGTAAACTGGTGCAGTAACTGGTTCCAATAGACCAGTACAGCAAATTGGTTGTAGTAACTGGTTCCAATAGACCAGAACAGTAAACTGGTGCAGTAACTGGTTCCAATCGACCAGAACAGTAAACTGGTGCAGTAACTGGTTCCAATAGACCAGTACAGTAAACTGGTTTCCAGTAGACCCAGTACAGCAAACTGGTGCAGTAACTGGTTTCCAATAGACCAGTACAGTAAACTGGTTCCAGTAGACCAGTACAGCAAACTGGTGCAGTAACTGGTTCCAATAGACCAGAACAGTAATGTAAACTGGTTCCAGTAGACCAGTACAGTAAACTGGTGCAGTAACTGGTTCCAATAGACCAGTACAGTGCACTGGTGCAGTAAGTAGTTCCAGTAGACCAGTACCGTAAACTGGTGCAGGGGAACTGGTTCCAATAGACCAGTACAGTAACTGGTTCCAGTTAGACCAGTACAGCAAATGGTGCAGTAACTGGTTCCAATAGACCAGTACAGTAAACTGGTTCCAGTAGACCGTACAGCAATGGGTAATGTTCAATAAGACCAGTACAGTAAACTGGTGCAGTAGTAGTTCCAGTAGACCAGTACAGTAAAACTGGTTTGCAGTAAGTGGTTCCAATAGACCAGTACAGCAAACTGGGCAGTAACTGGTTCCAGTAGACCAGTACAGTAAACTGGTGCAGTAAGTAGTTCCAGTAGACCAGTACAGTAAACTGGTGCAGTAAGTAGTTTCAGTAGACCAGTACAGTAAACTGGTTGGTAGCGACTGGTTCCAGTACACCAGTACAGTTAAACTGGTGCAGTAAGTGGTTCCAATAGACCAGTACAGCAAACTGGTGCAGTAACTGGTTCCAGTCGACCAGTACAGTAAACTGGTGCAGTAAGTAGTTTCAGTAGACCAGTACAGTAACTGGTGCAGTAAGTAGTTTCAGTAGACCAGTACAGTAAACTGATTGTAGCGACTGGTTCCAGTAGTGCAGTACAGTAAACTGGTTCCAGTAGACCAGTATTGTGCTGATTAAATTCCATACATTTTCCATACAAAAGCAGCAGGACGACGTTCCGTGAAACAACAGAACCAGTTCTTCTCAGTCACTGGTTCCCAGTCAAACTACCAGTGTGATAAATCATTAACAGGACAGCAGTCATTTTATAGGACATAAAATGACACACGTAATATGTGAGTATGTCTGAAGGAACTGTTTGTTGTCATCACAGTTTGAAGTTAAATTAAAAACATAATTAATATTAAATCACATGTTAACAGTCAGACTGTGTCAGAGATCAAAACACTAATCGATCAGATGATCAATGAGCTCCGTCCGAGGATTTTAATAAACGATCAGAGTTCAGTATTGTTTCAGTTATTAGAAGATTACATCGTCAGTTCAAACTGTTCACAGGCTTTAATTCTATCTTTATTATTACAGTTAATTATCAATACATCTGTCAGAGCTGCACCAAATCAATCAGCGACGACTCACATCATTGATTCACATTATTTCTTTATCAAATCAGAAGAAATGATTCCAGACTTCCTGTTTTAGTTCACACAATATGTTTCATTAATTACAACATTATTTCTAGAAAAAAATCGTGAATTAGAAAATAATTAGCAGAGTAATCAATTAGGAAATTATTGATTAATCTCCACATTTAATGAAACACACATCCTGCACATATTACACTTTATACTTCATATTATCATTATGTTTACTGTACTTATTATTCATACCTGGAACTATAGGCTTATACGCTATATGTATACCACACACACACACACACACACACACACCACACACACACACGGCAGTATTTGCACAATGCTCTTATGCAGAATATAATGTGTTTAATAATATAATCGCCTTTATTACAATATATCATGTAAAATGTTTACACCTCATTAATGTTATAATTCTTTATGTTTTTAATCCTCTCAGTGTTTTATTGTTAGTGACTTTATTAATAAAGTCAGTTTTAGTTTGATGGAGAAATTCATGAGAATCAAACATTAAATTTGTTGCAGATTAATTTTCTGATCAATGAATCGTTTCTGAAGCGGATCAATATTCACTTTAACAGATTCACTGAGGTGACGTCATATTTAAAACACTATTATTCTTATTCATATTTATGGGTTCATTACTTTGTATTAAACACACCGTGTATTAACATTAATGGATCAATAATTCAATAAGAACATAAAGAATTTATTGAGACTTTAAATGTTAAATTAAATTCACAGAAAAAAATAAATTAAATAAAAACTGATAATAATCTGTTTATTATCAGTTTTTATTTCTCACGTCATATTAAATGATGTTCTGTTTCTGTTAATTATGATTTAATTTTGTATTTAAAACAGGTGGATTCATTAAATGTGTTGTATATAATTAACCCTGTGATAAACGGAAGTGACCTGATAATAAATGTATTTGTATAATAACACAGATGATAAAAACTTTCCCCGGACACCCTCCGTGTGTCTCGGCTCACCTGGCGTTGGTGCAGTCCCGGTACAGCGTCTCGAAGTCGGCCCTGGTGATGAGCTTGCAGCGGTTGACTCCGGGCTGGATGGCTCCGAGTCCCCGCAGGACGCGCACCTGCTCCACGGTGCAGACCACCGGGCTGATGTCCAGCCGCTTCAGCTTGGTGTAGACGGTGTGCAGTCCGCCCACCAGGTGCTTCAGGAACAGCTCGAACACCTGCGGCAGGCAGATCAGCTCCACGCCGTTCACCGAGAACGACGCCACCTTCACACCGTGAACTTCCACCATCTTACACTCGGTGTGCGGCGGAGCGCAGCCACCTCCGCCGCCGCCGCTGCCGCTTGTCCCGTTCACTTTGACCGGAACTCTGTCGCTCCCACCGCTCAGGAAAGCTCCGGCCAAGCGGGCAGCGGGGAGGCGCGGGGAGCTGGCCAGGTTAGGAGCGCTGTAGGGCGGGTTGGAGTGGAAGAGGGGGTCGGTGGGAGGGGTGGAGGTCCGAGACAGAGGGCTGTTAGAGGAGCCCGCCATGTTAGAGCGGGAAACAGGACAAGAAGAAGAGAAGAAGAGGGACTTTATTCTTCTTCTGTGATTCTCTCGCGCTCTGGCTCTCTCTGTTCCCGCCACTCCCCTTCTCGTGCTCTCTGTCCCACACACAGCCAATCAGAGTCCAGCCAATCACACGCAGGGACCGCTCACGGACAGGCCTCCCATTGGCTGAGAGAGCGTACCAGGGGTGGTGCTTATCGAACGCGAATGTGACAGGTGAGTGATTGACAGCTCATTTTGAAATTAAAAAAGCAAACAACAACAAAAAAAAACCCCTAAAATAACACAACTAAATAAAATAAAATAAAAAATGAATAAAATCAATGAGGAGTTTTGAATTGTTTTTAAGAATGAAGTTGAGACAATTCTACTGTTGTGTTTAAAAGTTTATCTTTAGATGTTTTTGGCCAAAATAATTTTAGCTTTAAAATTATCGTTTCATCTGCACTGCGTTCATCCTGCACGTCAGTGACGCTTCATCGATCTTTCAACTTCAGCTATCGCTTCAAAAAAATTAATTTGTGCGAATACATGAAAGGCCCAAATGTGGTGTGTTTGTGTCACACATCGTGTCATTCACGTCTGCCTGTGTCGGTGCATTGACTCTGTCTGTGATGTCACTGCGTTAAACTCTTATCGTGTTCCGTGTGAACACATCATCACGTTTTAGCTGCTTTCAACACGTCTGATATTTCAGCAGTTCAGCTGACACTTCGTTTATCTTCAGGTACAAACTCTGCTGCTTCAGCTGCTTTCACCTCTGACTCATCAACTAGACCAAGAATTTGACTTTAGCTTCAAACCAACGCTTCAACTTCTCAACACGACCCTTGAAACTTCCAAACACTTTGAGCCACAGATTTCCACACTGCCTTCAGCTCCTCACTTCACTTCAGCCGACACCTCGACTGCTTTCACCCGTCAAGCATCTCACAAGAAAACACCTCACACTTTCCCTAATGTTAGTGTTTACAGCGCTGCTCGTCAGTTCCCGACAGGAAGTTTAATCTTTCTTCATTTACTATTATTTATGGAGGCATGTGACCACTGATTTTCATATTTCCACTTAGTTCATACATATGTTTTAAATAGGATAATAATGATGCATTTATCTCACTAATACAGTGTCACTGATTGTCTGCTGCTGCTGCTGCTTGTTTATTTATGAATAATTTCAGACAGTTTTTATCATTAATGATGAGTTTTGTTCAGTTTAACGTGTTTATTATTTGTTCAGAATCATTCCCTGTTTGTATTTAAAGCTGAGCTGTTAACAGTGCAGGTCATAAATTCATATTTTTAATCTGAGGCAAAAGAAGAGACGGAGAGATGCTGCGCCTCATACATCAGCTGAGTTTCAAATTAAAGGCGCTGCGTCAAATTAAAAGCATCAAATTAACCTTTACAGAGCAGAGTGAATTAAATGTCAGCAGAAAACACCTGAACACACCACATCCATATTATTTATTGATCTAATGTACCTGAACCTGAACACACCACATCCATATTATCTATTGATCTAATGTAAGATCTAATGTACCTGAACACACCACCATACTATTGATTGTACCTGAATATGATCTTCCATATTATCTAGATGATCTGTCCACTATTGATCTAATGTACCTGAACAACCACATCCATCTACCTGAACACATCCATATTATCTATTGATCTAATGTACCTGAACACACCACATGATCTAATGTACCTGAACACACCACATCCATATTATCTATTGATCTAATGTACCTGAACGCACCACATCCATATATCTATTGATCTAATGTACCTGAACCACCACATCCTAATTATTGATCTAATGTACCTGAACACACCAATCCATAATATCTATTAATCTAATGTACCTGAACCACCACATCCATCTAATGTACCTGAACACACCCAATCCATAATATCTATTGATCTAATGTACCTGAATATATCTATTGCCTGAACACACCAATCCATATTATCTATTGATCTAATGTACCTGAACACACCACATCCACCCTGAACACACCACATCCATATATTATTGATCTAATGTACCTGAACACACCACATCCATATATCTATTGATCTAATGTACCTGAACACACCACATCCATTATCTATTGATCTAATGTACCTGAACACCACATCCATATTATTTATTGATCTAATGTACCTGAACCACACATCCATATATCCTAATGTACTTTATCCATATTATATGATCTAATGTACCTGAACACACACATCCATATTATCTATTGATCTAATGTACCTGAACACCACATCCACCCTTATATGATCTAATTATTACTGAATGCACCACAACCATATTATTTATTGATCTAAGTACCTGAACGCACCACGTATTACTGATCTAATGTACCTGAACACACCACATCCATATTATTTATTGATATAATGTTAAACTTAATCTAAATCCCGATGCTGATCATGATACTCACAGTAGACGTATGAATTTTGATAATAATCGCTGATCTTAGTTTTTCTAATCATGAGTATTGATCCTGATGTTCATACTGATCCAGGTATTGATCATGTTGTGGACTAAAGCGTTCAGCGGCTAAAGTTTTATGACAATTTAATTCAACTTTAAGCTCCGCCTCCAAACAGCACTTTGAGTCCATCAGCACAGAGACGATCACACATCGTAGTTAAGTGACTCAGTTTTCTTCCTGACTTCAGTTCATACACAGAATATGAGACAGATTAATATCTGCAGGGTTTAAGGAAACTAATTGAAGCAGTTCTGTCACCAAACTCCACTCAGTTTTCTCTTCGTTCAAGGTTGTTCTGTGTCTCTGGAGGTTTCTGTGCAGACAGGAAACGTTTTGGCAGCTGATCAGAGCCGTCCAATCAGCACACAGCCCTCGTTAACACCTTGCGCTAACGAGCTACAAAAGGCTGTTTAATGTCGGGAACAGAAGAAGAGAATTCTTTCTTTTTCTTTTCAACGCGCTTCAAACAATTTCACCCAGCACACACAACACACACACACACACACACACACACACACACACAGAGGATCAGTTACAGTGAACATGTAGTCTGATTATTGATAAAGTTTAATATAATCTGAGGCGTCTCACTGAAGCTCATTAATGATAAAACACTGACGATCAATAATAAAATGAACTTTATATGTTTATTACAATATCTGAACATTTAAATGTTTCAATGTCGACACGTCTGAAGAACGTCTGACACTAAATATTCATCTGTTTTTAAAACAGTTTTGTTCCTTTTATTTATCAGAGATCCATCTGCTGAGCTGACAACCTGCACACTGGTGACAGAGGAGAGGAGAGGAGAGGAGAGGAGAGGAGAGGAGAGGAGAGGAGAGGAGAGAAAGGAGAGGAGAGGAGACAAGGAGAGGAGAGGAGACAAGGAGAGGAGAGGAGAGGAGACACGAAAGGAGAGGAGAGGAGACAAGGAAAGGAGAGGAGAGGAGACAAGCAAAGGAGAGGAGAGGAGACAAGGAGAGGAGGAGACAAGCAAAGGAGAGGAGAGGAGAGGAGACAAGCAGAGGAGAGATTTTAAAAAAACGCAGAGGAGAGAAGGAGACAAGAAGAGGAGGAGATAAGCAGAGGAGAGGAGGAGACAAGGAGAGGAGGAGAAAAGCAGGGGAGAGGAGGAGACAAGGAGAGGAGGAGACAAGGAGAGGAGGAGACAAGCAGAGGAGAGAGAGGAGGAGACAAGTAGAGGAGAAGAGGAGACAAGGAGAGGAGGAGACAAGCAGAGGAGGAGGAGGAGAGTATATTTTAACCATCTGGTCTTTTTAAGATGAATAAAGGAGAAATGAGGAAACAGTCTGTGTTTTTGGCTTCATATCACTCAGTTAGTGTGTGTGTGTGTGTGTGTGTGTGTGTGTGTGTGTGTGGTGTGTGTGTGTGTAGGACTTGGCAGTAACAAAAAGCACCAAAGAAGAAGAAGTTGTTGCCAAACCTCCAACAGAGTCTCAGTGATCAGACAGTAATCAAACGTCTGAGGATCACAATCTGATTACTTTAACTGACTCCTTAATTTACACACACACACACACACACACACACACACACACACACACACCACGTGTAATATAAATGTAACTGGATGGAGAATCTCACCTGACTTTAAACTTCAATTTAAAAAACTGGTTCAGTCATTTAACAGCTAGTTGTAACCAACAATATAATAATAATAATAACAATAACTAACATATTAATAAAATAAACATTCGTCCATCCATCCATCATCCATCCATCATCCATCCATCATCCATCCATCATCCATCCATCCGTCAATCATCCATCCATCGTCATCATCATCCATCCATCATCCCCATCCATCATCCATCCCCATCAATCCATCCATCCAATCCATCATCCATCCATCCCTCCATCCATCATCCATCATCCATCCATCCATCCATCCATCCATCCATCCATCCATCCATCCATCCATCCATCCATCCATCATCATCCATCCCATCCATCCATCCATCATCCATCCATCCATCCATCCATCCATCCCATCATCATCCATCCATCCATCCATCATCCATCCATCCATCATCCATCCATCCATCCATCCATCCATATCCATCCATCCATCCATCCATCCGCCATCATCCATCCATCCATCCATCCATCCATCAATCCATCCATCCATCCATCCATCCATCGCCATCCATCCATCCATCATCCATCCCATATCCATCCATCCAGGGGGATCCATCATCCATCCGGGTGTATCAATCAGGCGCTTGCAAAAATAAACAGGTTTTGGTGTAATATCGCCTACAGATGCTAACCATGGCAGAAAAATGGCTACATCCCTGTAAGATCAAACACTGCAAAACTTAGTAAAGGACGTGTTGAAACTGCTACACAACCGGAGGTGGTAGGGCGGGACTTCAGCGGGTGGCTTGTTCCGCCCAATGAGAGGCTGATCTCTGCAGCGAACTTCCGCCCACTCAGACTAGTCTGACTGTGACCACTGTAGGATCTGAAATATAATACATATTGTGGTTTGTTTAGCTTTTGGTTTTGTGTTATTAGTAAAACATAATTCCACGTCTCATAATTCTGATATCTTAAGTATTCATCTACAACAGTGGAGAAAGTAATGAACATAAAGCAACATACAAACAATAGCTATCACTATATCTAACAAAAACATTCATCTGTATTGCAAATATATATTTCACATAATGTGTGTTACATGTGAATATTTGATCTATTTTAATTATTGACTGATCAGTGAAAAAAAACACTCCTCCTGTCACGTGACTCTGTGTTTCCCTGCTAACAACATGGCCGCCGAGGATCTGCCGTCTGATTTTGACGTCGTCATTCTGGGGACAGGTACAATCACACCTGAGGTTTTATCACATATTATGACCCAGTTCATGTATCTGAACGTGTCTCTGATCGGTCTCGCGGCTGTTCGGTCCCGAAACATCCCGGAATCCTGGTTTAAACCCGTCCGAAACGGGGACACAGGCTGGGGTTAGCTCGCGGCTAACGGTCCATTCATTCTAAATGACAGCGGCTAGCAGCTAACGCCCAGGCTGGTGTGTGTATGTGTGTGAGTCAGCTGCTGCAACAACAACCGTACAAAAACATCCCAGCTGCTGTTTGTTCATGTTAGCAGCGGAGCTAACGTTAGCCTCATTAGATCTGTAACATGCCTCCTGTGTTGTGTCAGTGTCACTCAGAGCTTTAGCCTGTTAGCCTCATTAGATCTGGCACTGTGTCACTCAGAGCTTTAGCCTGATGCTAACGTTAGCCTCATTAGATCTGTGTTGTGTCACTGTGTCACTCAGAGCTTTAGCCTGATGCTAACGTTAGTCTCATTAGATCTGTATACATCATGTTGTGTCACTGTGTCACTCATTTTAGCCTGATGCTAACGTTAGTCTCATTCTGTATACATCATGAACTTTCCTGATGCTAACGTTAGTCTCATTAGATCTGTATACATCATGTCAAAGCCTGATGCTAACGTTAGTCTGTGTTGTGTCACTGAGAGCTTTAGCCTGAGCTAACGTTAGCCTCATTAGATCTGTATACATCATGTTGTGTGTCACTCAGAGCTTTAGCCTGATGCTAACGTTAGCCTCATTAGATCTGTATACATCATGTGTGTCACTGTGTCACTCAGAGCTTTAGCCTGATGCTAAACGTTAGCTCATTACTGTATACACATGTTGTGTCACTCAGAGCTTGCCTGATGCTAACGTTAGCATTAGATCTGTATACATCATGTGTGTCACTAGAGCTTTAGCCTGATGCTAACGTTTCTCATTAGATCTGTATACATCATGTTGTGTCACTGTGCTGCACTCAGAGCTTTAGCCTGATGCTAACGTTAGCCTCATTAGATCTGTATACATCATGCTGTGTCACTGTTCCTCAAGCTTTAGCCTGATGCTAACGTTAGTCCTCATTAGATCTGTATACATCATGTTGTGTCACTGTGTCACTCAGAGCTATTAGCCTGATGCTAACGTTAGTCTCATTAGATCTGTATACATCATGTTGTGTCACTGTGTCACTCAGAGCTTTAGCCTGATGCTAACGTTAGTCCTCAGTAGATCTGTATACATATGTTGTGTACTGTGTCTACTCAGAGCTTTAGCCTGATGCTAACGGTAGCCTCATTAGATCTGTATACAGTCATGTTGTGTACCTGTGTTGCTCAGAGCTTTAGCCTGATGCTAACGTTAGCCCTTATTAGATCTGTATACATCATGTTGTGTCGACTGTGTCACTCAGAGCTTTAGGCCTGATGCTAACGTTAGCCTCATTAGATCTGTATACATCATGTTGTGTTGTGCACTCAGAGCTTTAGCCTGATGCTAACGTTAGCCTCATTAGATCTGTATACATCATGTTGTGTCACTGTGTCACTCAGAGCTTTAGCCTGATGCTAACGTTAGCCTCATTAGATCTGTATACATCATGTTGTGTCACTGTGTCACTCAGAGCTTTAGCCTGATGCTAACATTAGCCTCATTAGATCTGTATACATCATGTTGTGTCACTGTGTCACTCAGAGCTTTAGCCTGATGCTAACGTTAGCCTCATTAGATCTGTATACATCATGTTGTGTCACTCAAAGCTTTAGCCTGATGCTATTAGCCCTCATTAGATCTGTATACATCATGTGTCACACTCAGAGCTTTAGCCTGATGCTAATTAGCCTCATTAGATCTGTATACATCATGTTGTGTCACTCAGAGCTTAGCCTGATGCTAATTAGCCTGATCATACATCAAGCTTTAGCCTGATGCTAATTAGCCTCATTAGATCTGTATACATCATGTTGTGTCACTCAGAGCTTTAGCCTGATGCTAACGTTAGCCTCATTAGATCTGTATACATCATAGAGCTTTAGCCTGATGCTAACATTAGCCTCATTAGATCTGTATCTCATGTTGTGTCACTCAGAGCTTTAGCCTGATGCTAACGTTAGCCTCATTAGATCTGTATAATCTCACTGTGTCACTCAGAGCTTTAGCCTGATGCTAACCTCACTGGTGTCAGAGCTTAGCTTGATGCTAACGTTAGCCTCATTAGATCCATGCTGTGTCACTGTGAGAGCTTTAGCCTGATGCTAACGTTAGCCTCATTAGATCTGTACGTTACATCATGCTGTGTCACTGTGTCACTCAGAGCTTTAGCCTGATGCTAACGTTAGCCTCATTAGATCTGTATACCATGTTGTGTCACTGTGTCCTCAGAGCTTTAGCTGATGCTAACATTAGCCTCACTGTATACATCATGCTGTGTCACTGTGTCAGCTTTAGCCTGATGCTAACATTAGCCTCATTAGATGTATACATCATGTGTCAGTGTCACTGTGTCAAACTCAGAGCTTTAGGCCTGATGCTAACATTAGCCTCATTAGATCTGTAATACATCATGCTGTGTCACTGTGTCACTCAGAGCTTTAGCCTGATGCTAATGTTAGCCTCATTAGATCCTGTATACATCATGTTGTGTCACTGTGTCAAACTCAGAGCTTTAGCCTGATGCTAACTTAAGTACACACTGGAGGTACTCCAGTGTGTACTCCAGTGTGTACTCCAGTGTGTACCTGTGCTCCATTAGAGACAGATGTTGTGCTGTTACTGCTGTGATGTCAGTGGTCACAGTAACTGTAGTGATCATGTGATCCTGTCACATGTCAACACTGATGACACAAACACAGGAAGTAAATATTATCAAAATAAGATGAGTTCACAAGTAAAACCAGCACATAAATATTTTTTAGATTAAAGCTTTTTCTTGCTCTGCTGCAGTTTGTCAATATGAGATTTTTTGCATATTCTTTTTTTAATTATTTCTGTTAATATATTTTACATTTATACATATTTTATACATAGTGTTAGATATATAAGTTATATATATATATATATATATATATATATATATATATATATTGGCGTTACAAGTCAATAAAGTCTAAATGTTTCTGATTCTGATATTTACTTGTTGTTAATTATGGATTACTTTTGTGTATTTTTGTCCTATTTTATATATAATTATTTTCACATGTGGGCTTTTTGTATCTATCTATGATAGATTGATTATTGATTGATGGTGTGTGTTCAGGTCTGGCTGAGTCGGTGGTGGCAGCAGCCTTCTCCAGAGTTGGTCAGAGAGTTCTTCATCTCGACAGGTCGGTTTTATTTCATCATCATCATCATCACCTGATATGTATCATCACAATCATGGTTTCAGTTTGTGATCAATACACACACACACACACACACACACACACACACACACAGTCTCCTCACTAATTAGGTCAGAGATAAACATTGAAGTATTGAATTACGTTGGGTCAGAGAATTATGATGTGTCATAGATCTTCTGTGTGTGTGTGTGTGTGTGTGTGTGTGTGTGTGTGTGTGTGTGTGTGTGTTTGCGTGTGTGTGTTTGCGTGTGTGTGTGTTCAGGCGAAGTTATTATGCAGCTAACTGGGCCAGCTTCACCTTCAACTCTCTGCTCACCTGGATACAGGAGCACCAGGTGAGTACAGCACTATGCTCTCATTGGCTGCTGCAGTCACCTCTGTGTTCCTTCTGGAAGAACTACAAACATGGAGGATTTTACTGATCAGAGGAATAACGACCTGTGTGTGTGCTGTAGGAGGAGTCTCAGCCAGAGGAGTTTCAGGATTATTCGAGCCTGTTGGAGGAAGGGGAGGAGCTGATCTACCTGTCAAACTCAGACTCCGCCTCCATCAGTAACCTGCAGGTGTTCTGCTTCACCAGGTAAACCTCAGACTCTGAGTCCTCCCACTTTGTTGTTTTATGTCTTTGACTTCGTCTAACTTCAGTCCTCAGACACATTTATCAATAAGTTATTAATTTAGTCTGTAACGTTGTCAGTGAGGAAGACGAGGAGGAGATAGCTCAGAGTCTTGATGCTCAGAACACCACAGAAGAAGACAGAGGAGGAGCTGCTGAGGACGCTGTCAACGAAACATCTGAGACAGAATCTGCAGGTTTGATCCTGGTGATGGTGATTCTTTACTGAAGCACCTGAATATAAATATAACACATCAGATTATCACATTTATAACGTGTCACTGAACATGTGACGTGTTGAAGTGTGACACGCTCATAACCAGCTGCTCAGTGTTTGAATATACGAGTTTTTATTGGCTGTAGGTTCAAAGGAGGAAGAGGCGGAGCAGGAAGTAGCAGCTGGAGAAGAAGAACAACAGCAGGTGAGGAAGGTCGACGAGATCAATCAATCAATCAACGTATGACAGAGAGAGGAGAGAGAGAGAGAGAGAGAGAGAGTGAGACCGATCAGTAATGACATCAATAATGAGATCAATAATGAGACACTGGATCTTCTTTCGGGTTTCAGTACAAACACCAGAAACAGAGAAGTCTCTGATGTTCTAAATATCATGAAAAGTATAAATATTTCAATGAACCAAATCATTACTGTGAGAATGAGTTTGTTAAGAACATAGATGTAACCCCACGGTGTGCATCAGCTGATCTCTGCTCTGAATCATGGGAAATCTCTGACACATGTTTGGTCCAATCAAAGGCCTCCCACACAGAGGGGGAGGAGCCAGAGGCAGATCAGCCCACCCCCGCTGCTGCTCAGAGCCAATCAGAGCCAACCAGGAAGAAGATCAGCTACGCTCAGCTGGTGAAGGAAGGACGCAGGTTTAACATCGACCTGGTCTCCAAGGTAACAACCAAACTAAACGAAGTCTAATGCAGAATAATAAAATGATATCACGTGGCGTAGTGACATAACGTAACATTAGTTATATAATAATAGAATTTGAAATAGCAATATAATATTGATTAATATAACAAAAGATTTTATAATGTAGATAACGTTCAGTAACGTTAAGTAATTTAGTAATGTAGCAATATAACACGGAAACGTGTCGTAGTAAATCACAACAATATAAAATATTGTAACATCTGTGTTTTATAACGTGTTTTATTACCGTTAATGAACTGACTGAGTTTTCCCTCCTCTTCCTCCAGCTCATGTATTCTCGCGGCTCATTGGTCGATCTGCTCATCAAATCAAATGTCAGTCGTTATGCAGAGTTCAAGAACGTCACCAGGATACTCACCTGTCGCCAAGGAAATGTGGAACAGGTGTGGACATCTGTCTGTCTCTGTTGACCTGTCGAGCAACTTCCATCTATAATGCAAAACATATCAGTTTAACTTTGTGTCCCCGTCTGTCTCTCTGTGTCCCTGTCTGTCTCTTTGTGTCCCCGTCTGTCTCTCTGTGTACCTGTCTGTCTCTTTTTGTACCCGTCTGTCTCTTTGTGTCTCCGTCTGTCTCTCTGTGTCCTCATCTGTCTCTCTGTGTACCTGTCTGTCTCTCTGTGTCCCCGTCTGTCTCTGTGTACCCGTCTGTCTCTTTGTGTACCCGTCTGTCTCTCTGTGTACCGTCTGTCTCTTTGTACCTGTCTGTCTCTTTGTGTCCTCCTCTGTCTCTCTGTGTACCTGTCTGTCTCTCTGTGTCCCCGTCTGTCTCTGTGTACCCGTCTGTCTCTTGTGTACCCGTCTGTCTCTCTGTGTACCCGTCTGTCTCTTTGTACCTGCTGTCCCTCTTGTGTCCCTCCTCCTGTCTCTCTGTGTACCTGTCTGTCTCTTTACCTGTCTGTCTCTCTCTGTCCTGTCTCTCTGTGTCCCGTCTGTCTCTTGTGTCCCTGTCTGTCTCTCTGTGTACCCGTTGTCTCTTGTGTACCCATCTGTCTCTCTGTGTCCTCATCTGTCTCTCCGTGTACCTGTCTGTCTCTCTGTGTCCTCATCTGTCTCTCGGTGTACCTGTCTGTCTCTTTGTGTGCGCCCGTCTGTCTGTCGGTGTCCTCATCTGTCTCTCCTGTGCCCCCGTCTGTCTCTTTGTGTCCCCGTCTGTCTCTCTGTGTACCTGTCTATCTCTCTGTGTCCTCATCTGTCTCTCTGTTGCCCCTCGTCTGTCTCTTTGGTGTACCTGTCTGTCTCTCTGTGTCCCCGTCTGTCTCTCTGTGTCCTCATCTGTCTCTCTGTGTACCTGTCTGTCTCTCTGTGGTCCTCGTCTGTCTCTCTGTGTCCCCGTCTGTCTCTTTGTGTAACCGTCCTGTCTCTTTGTGTCCCCGTCTGTCTCTCTGTGTCCTCGTCTGTCTCTCTGTGTACCTGTCTGTCTCTCTATGTCCCCATCTGTCTCTGTGTCCCCGTCTGTCTCTTTGTGTCCCCGTCTGTCTCTCTGTGTACCTGTCTGTCTCTTTGTGTCCCCGTCTGTCTCTTTGTGTACCCGTCTGTCCCCGTCTGTCTCTTTGTGTACCCGTCTGTCTCTTTGTGTCCTCATCTGTCTCTCTGTGTACCTGTCTGTCTCTCTGTGTCCCCGTCTGTCTCTGTGTCCCCGTCTGTCTCTTTGTGTCCCCGTCTGTCTCTCTGTATACCAGTCTGTCTCTCTGTGTCCTCATCTGTCTCACGGTATCCCTGTCTGTCTTTTTGTGTACCCGTCTGTCTCTTTGTGTGCCCGTCGGTCTCTCTGTGTCCTCATCAGTCTCACGGTGTCCCTGTCTGTCTCTCAGGTGCCCTGCAGCAGAGCGGATGTCTTTGCGAGTCGTCAGCTGTCTGTGGTAGAAAAAAGGAAGTTGATGCGTTTCCTCACTTCCTGTGTGGAAGACACGGAGGAGCAGCTAGGTAAGACACGTCAGCTGACATCACCAGGTAGCCTGTTAGATCCTGGGGCATTGTGGGTAATCTAGTCCTGTATCTTCCAGCCTACAACGGTCGGCCATATGTGGAGTTCCTGTGTGACCAGCAGCTTAGTGACAACCTGCAGCACTTCCTGCTTCACTCCATCGCCATGGTAACAGAGGACACGCCCACAGAAGAGGGCCTCGCCTCCACACGTCACTTCCTGCGCTGCCTGGGCCGCTACGGAAACACGCCCTTCCTGTTTCCTGTCTACGGCCTGGGAGAGATACCCCAGTGTTTCTGTAGGTAAGAACCTGTCTGTCTGTCTGTCTGTCTGTGTTGTCATACTGTTAATACTACCAGTGCTCCTGCTATTAGTACTGTGTGTGGTGAGTACTTCAGTCGTACTCCGGTCGGATGTCCTGCAGCGTCCCGCCATCGTTGACGTCTGTAGACTCTCTGGAGGCAGATTGGCGTGTTGCCATGGTGACCCCTGCTGTCTCATTAGAACCAAACATGAATATTAATAAGGAGGGTGTCGCCCAGGGCTCAGCTCATTTACATATTAGATGATCCTCAGCGGATATTACTGCACACACACACACACACACACACACACACAGCATGATATGAGCTGTTAGTTACTGTAATCTAAAGTCGTACTGATCAATGTTTTTATATTTTGTCACGAGTTAATTTTTACTTTGAGAATCATGATTTGTATTTTTAGATTAATAACATTAAATAGTCTGTTTTTATTCATAATGTCCAAAATTTTAATTCACAAAGTCAAAAATTTGAAATAGAGAGTTAGTTTTTATTTATTATTAACATTTTATTAATTTTACTGATTAGTGACTTTTTTTTTTTTAAATAACTGATTTAAAAAACAATGTCACGAGCAGAATTTTATTTTAAAGCAAAAACTGTGACATCATCAACAGAGATTCTGAACTCCTAGTTTTGAGTCAGCATGTTAAAATGTTGACTTAATGAATAAATTGTTTCTTCATCAGTAAAAAGTTGAAATAAAATTTTTAAGTTCAGACTTTTTATGTTTTATGAATAAGAATAACGACTTTAAATGTTGACTCTCTGTTGAACGTTGTGAGATTCCAGAGTAAAGCTCGTGACAGCACGAGATGGAAACATTAATAAACACTGACGGCGTCCTCCTCGGCTCAGCTGTAACGTTAGCTAGCTCAGTGACGCTTGGTGAGCTAACAGTAGATGCAGCTTCCCTCTGCGTGGTGACACGGTCTGTGGGTGTAGTTTGGCAGAAAGAAAATAGTTCCTACATGAAACTGCTCACAATGAGCTCTGTGGATTCATCCTGAGGAACTGGGTCATGATTTGTGGAAAGAGACGATGATGACGTCTCTACAGCTGATATCTCCAACACTCTGCAGCTCGCCACCAAACGATCTACAGACTGATGAAACCAACGTGATGACCGCGCTCCACAAACTAGACGCACTCTAGCTCAGAGTTTAATCACCAGTTCTGATTTGCCAACATATTTTTTAATGATTCTAGTTCTTTTTCTTTCTAAGAACTTAAATCGACATCACACATTAACATGTTTTTATTTTTTTAGTGGAAAAATCAGATGTTTGTTCATAATACAATTGATTTTAAATAACTTACATAAAAACGAACTGCAGCAGGTTACATGAACTCTCTCAATCAAAAGTTCTCCATGTTACTGAGCAGAACTGTTTTTTGTACAAATAAAACCCAACTGAAAATGAAGCTCTGTGAATCAGACAGGTTTTAATTTTCTAACAGAGAAGAGACGCAGCAGATCTGTGTATGATCCAGTTATTTACATATCAGAGGAGAAATATGATTGTATATACTGTGTATGTAGGTCTGTTAGAGATCCAGCTGATTATTATCTGTCTCAAACTATCAGTCAGTTTCTGTTTACCAGTTGGTGAAAGTGTGGAGATACAAAGTGAGGAGACTGAGCACTGCCGTCAATTGAGTCTCGTCAATCACGTTGAGCTCTGGATGAGTTTCAGCTTCGTCTCTGATCGTCTCAATAAGTCACTACATGTCTTGTCTTAGGACTAAAGTTACTTTGACCCTGTCTCCACCGACCAGCCCGGTTCATTGTTTCTGTCTCCACAGTGAAAGTTGTGGATGGTCCCAACAGAAGCGTTCCTTAGCGTCCCCAAGTTTGGTCCCCCCTCTGTTGGGGTACCTAGCACACAGATCTGGTACTAAAAGGTGGAGCTAGAAACCCTGCAGTCTGATTGGTCAGTAGAGGACGCTCACTCTGGTTTTATGTAACCTCTGTTCATACATCAGTAAACTACAACTATAAAATGAAAGAGAAAAAAATAACTTCATTCACTGGGCCGACTGCCGGCAACTTTTAAGGTGGAACGTTAACTTGTAATGTTACTCAATGCATGAGTTGATGACGTGAATCCATCAGCACACCTTAAATTTCACTGTGACAACTTTGACCATCACTTTAGTTTTTATATGACACACACTTTTAGTAATGACTTTAAAAATATAGATGAATTTGGAGCGGATTATGTGAAGGTCATATATTCTAATCCTCACTTCCTGTGGGCTACAGCAACACTAAACCCCTGAGCTTGCCTGAGAAGGACTAAATGCACAAAGCTGCTATTTTTAAATATCCCATGGAGAGAGACTCTCACTGCAGCCTGTTCTATTTTGTTGTGAAAATGTGGGCGTGCAGCCTCGTTCTGTGGACGATAAACCAGGTGCAGACTTCCATCTGTGTCACCGCTGATGAGGAAATACAGCGAGTGCTGGACGGAGCAGTGAGTGACAACAACCCCGCCCACATTTAAGAGGACTGTCTGAACACACCGAGGGTCTAGGTACCATGTCTGAAGGCTTACTGCTGGTTCCAAAGGTGCTGGACTGAAAGGGTTTGGTGGAGACGGGGCTGCAGAGGAACGTCTCATGTTGTGTTCACACTGAGTGTGACTAACACAACTCATGTGATTGGATTACACGTAAAGTCAATTTGAAGATGTGATTAAATATGAATTCGCACTCGGCGGCACATTGAACACAGTGGATGTGTAGTGAATGACACGAAATACACAAATTAAGGAGAGGAGCCTGATAGCTGAAGACTCTGGCTCCTCTTTAGGATCCACAGGAACCCTGCATCCTCAGAGTGCAGTGTTAATGGGATAATAGGACACTATGAGCTCTCTAACATATGAAGGAGCATTTAGAGCTCATAAGTCACGCCCCTTCCGGTAGACCCCCATCGGACCTCTAGGCTCGGAAAATATGGATGGGAGTCAATGGAGAGAAAATTATTATTTTCTGGTCGCAGTCATTAAATGCCTTGGATTACACAAATGTGTTCTGTGGGTCTAAATAATATTTTTTCATGTTAAGAGTTTGACAGTTTATTGTATGATTCTTCAGTTAAAGGCTGTGGAAACAACGTATTGAGAAAGACTACATGTCGCCAATGTGACGTTCAGATAAAGATGCCGCTGTGTTTCGTACCCAGATGTCACCATTCCAACAAGAACGGCTGTTCTTTCTTTTGATTTTCTTTCAAGGCGGTGAAGTGTACCAGAGACACAGCCGTGTTCCGAGTGCGAGTGGTGACGTATATCATACATACGAGCGAGAGCTGTAGTCCACAAAGCGTTCTCACACCAAACCTAACAGTATCAAACTTGTTCCCGCTAAACTGTAGCCTTCTTTGCACGAAAAAATATATTAAAAATTCACAAACAACATATTAAATTCATGGCACAATTCAAATGGGACCAGAAAATAATTTTCATCTAGCCATTGAAACACATTATGAGAAATCGATTTTTAGTCGCTAAGGTCACATGTGAGTCATTGACCCACCCGACCATCACGTATGCCGACTCCTCTGTTTAACGATGGTCGTTCCAGGTTGACGTAGACGGCTTCTTTTACTCATCTTTCAATCCATCTTTCCTCCCTGGCCAAGATGTGCACATTGCTGTCCTTGAAGCAGTGTCCCTTCTCCTGGAGATGTAGGACAGCTGAGTCTTGACCTGTGAGCTGGCTCTCCTGTGCTGTGCCATGAGCGTGTGGAGTTGTTGTTTAGTTTCCCCTGTGTACAAATCTGTGCACCTGGCTGCACTGAGCTGCTCACACTACATTGTGTGTTGCTTGGTTTAAAGTGCACAGGGATGTGGTGTTCGTTGAAGATCCTCCCGAGTTTCTCAGACACTCCTGCGACATAAGGAATGACAGTGTTGTTACGTTTGTGTGTCTCTTCCTCTCTGTCTGCTCTGATAACAGAGCTCACTGACTTCATCCTCTTCCAGTGTTTCTGTGGATCATCTTTGACCTTCTGTCTGTAGCCACTGCTAGGATCTGCCTCAGTGTCTCTGAGGAGCAGTGACTGACGCTCACACACACAACACACACACACACACACACACCTGAAGACTGTGTGTGTGTGTGTGTGTGTGTGTGTGTGTGTTGTAATTTTCCCTCATCTCGACAGTTATTGCTTTGTTTTCTTTTAATCAGGGACACACGCACATTAATGAGACCTAATTGACTTTTCTGTGTGTGTGTGTGTGTGTGTGTGTGTGTAATTTGGTTCACCGTCTTAAGATGCTTCAAAGAGTTGAGAACACACACACACGCACAGTAATTAAGTCATGATGACAGACAGATTGTTGGACGTTACGAATGTGTTAGCTCTTCAGGAAAAGGTCGACATGTGTGTGTGCGCCTGTGTGTGTGTGTGTGTTAATGTGAGTGAGTCTTTGATTTATGAAGCGAGCTGTACTTTGATTATGTTATTAATGTGGGGGGGCACAGCTGACTGATTGGCTGAGACAGCTGTCAATCAAACAAGAGCCCCTTTGATCCTAAATTAAACCTTTATTCTGAAAACTACACACACACACACACACACACACACACACACACACACACACACACACACACGCACCACAGCAGGTTACATGGCCAAAAGTATGTGGACACCAGACTCTTCTTTGTGACCCAACGTTTTAATGTGTTTTGTGTTTTTAAGACATTAAAATCCCTTTAATATGTACAAGTCCCTCAACTGACCCTTATTCTTTAAGTTAATGTATAAATTCAGGGGTTTGTCCTGAATGAGGGCTTCATTAAATATGTTTCTGATTGTTCAATCTTTTTCAACCAGCTTTGATATTTGGTCAGTTTTATAAAACCCCTTAAACTGTCCAGATAACCCATTAACTCAAGAACTAAAGCACCTTATTAAAAGTCTCTTAATGACATCATTATTTAAGTGAAGGGGTTCAGTGCGGTGGTCAAATAGAAGCTGTCCACGTACTGTGACTTTCACATTAAAAGTCTTTGAGTCCTGTCAGTCGACTGAAAGAGCTTTTATTGTGAAGGTCATAGCTAACACAGATGGAGCTCCTTCATCACACCTGTTAGTGATGATGATGATGATGATGATGATGATGATGATGACAGTGATGATGTCATGGTTGTGTTTCAGGATGTGTGCTGTGTTCGGAGGGATCTACTGTCTGAGACACTCAGTCACTGCTCTGCTAGTCCACAAAGACACCAACAGGTACAGATATACTACTGTAATACTCAGATTACTCCTCACTGTAATACTCAGATTACTCCTCACTGTAATAGTCAGATTAGATTAGATTGTGTGTGTGTGTGTGTGTGTGTGTGTGTGTGTGTGTGTGTGTGTGTGTGAGAGAGAGAGAGAGTGACCTTCCTGTTAAAAGCAGTGATTGGACGATAATTTATGATCAGTGAAATATTCAATTTATGGAGGGGAAATTAACATCATAATTTAACCCTCTGATCCTCTTCATCACCTCCTGCTCCTCCTCTCCTCTCCTCTCCTCTCCTCTCCTCTCCTCTCCTCTCCTCTCCTCTCCTCCATCATTATTTGCTGCTCCATCAGCTCTGTGATTAAATGATTGATTGACTGCTGAGACACACACACACACACACACACACACACACACACACACACACAGCTGACCTGTAGAAGGTCACACACTTCATCTGTCAGATTCTGTTGTCATGGTGATGTTAGCCTTTTAGCATGTTAGCATGTTCAGGGAGTCTTAGTAAATCTATTATTGTTATTAATGTTATAGATGTTATTTAGTGATAATAATCTTCTGACTGTTAGAACTACAGTTCCCATAATGCTTTGGGAGGTGTGAACAGGAAGTCTCATATTACTCATAACTTAAAGATATTATTGTTGTGCAGCTGATAAATCTAAGCCTGGAAATGCTAACGGTGCTAACAGAGCTAAACATGTTAACAGTGCTAATAAAACTAACAGTAATTACAGGACCTAAAGAGCTAACGGAGCTACAAACAAAATGTACAGTGCCAACAGAGCTAAATTAACTAATAGTGCTAACAGACTTAAGAAGGCTAAAGGAGCCACCAGAGCTACCAGTGCTAAAAGTAATAAAAGAGCTAACGGTGCTAAATGAACTAACAGTGCTCACAGAGCTAAAAGCTACCAATGCTAAAAGAGTTAACAAAGTAAAAGGAGCAAACAGAGCTAAAGAGCTAACACATCCAATGGAGCTAAAGTAGCCAATGGAGCTATGACGTCACCAGGACGTATTCCCTTTAACAGCTGTCAGCAGCTCCTCAGTGTAAGTGTGTATCAGTATATGTGTGTGTGTGTGTGTGTGCGTGCATGCGTGAGACACCGTGAAGAAGCAACAGTCAGATCTACAGTTGCAGCTGTGACTGTAGCTGCAATTGTAGTTTTGGCTGTAACTGTGACTGTATCTCAGACTGTATCTCTGACTGCATTTCTGACTGTATCTCAGACTGTTGCTGCGCCTGTAGTGACTGTATCTCAGACTGTAAACTGTATCTCAGCCTGTAGCTGTGACTGTAGCTGCACTGTAACTGTGACTGTATCTCAGCCTGTAGCTGTGACTGTATCTCCGACTGTATCTCTGACTGCATTTCTGACTGTATCTCAGACTGTAGCTGCGCCTGTAACTGTGACTGTATCTCAGCCTGTAGCTGTGACTGTAGCTGCAATTGTACTGTAACTGTGACTGTATCTCAGACTGTGTGACTGTATCTCCGACTGTAGCTGTGATCTTGACTGTGACTGTATCTCACTGTAATCTCAGACTGTAGCTTGTAGACTGTACTCTCACTGTATCTCAGCCTGTAGCTGTGACTGTATCTCCGACTGTATCTCTGACTGTATTTCCGACTGTATCTCAGACTGTAGCTGTGACTGTATCTCCGACTGTATCTCTGTATACTGTATCTTCTGTGACTGTATCTCAGACTGTAGCTGTAGACTGTATCTGTATCTCAGACTGTAACTGTATCTCGACTGTAGACTGTGACTGTATCTCTGACTGTATTTCCGACTGTATCTCAGTAGCTGTGACTGTATCTGTGACTGTAACTGTGACTGTATCTGTATCTCAGACTGTAGCTGTGACTGTATCTCAGACTGTACTGTATCTGTGACCGCTGTATCTCAGACTATCTCTGACTGTATTTCCGACTGTATCTCAGACTGTCTGTGACTGTATCTCAATCTACTGTAGCTGTGACTGTAACTGTATCTCAGACAGTAGCTGTGACTGTATCTCAGACTGTATCTCTGACTGTATTTCCGACTGTATCTCAGACTGTAGCTGTGACCTGTATCTCAGACTGTAGCTGTGACTGTATCTCAGACTGTACCTCTGACTGTATTTCCGACTGTATCTCAGACTGTAGCTGTGACTGTATCTCAGACTGTATCTCAGACTGTATCTCAGACAGGTAGCTGTGACTGTATCTCCGACTGTATCTCTGACTGTATTTCCGACTGTATCTCAGACTGTAGCTGTGAC
Organism: Epinephelus coioides; assembly: GCA_900536245.1. Lineage (NCBI taxonomy): Eukaryota > Metazoa > Chordata > Actinopteri > Perciformes > Serranidae > Epinephelus > Epinephelus coioides. The sequence continues at coordinate 552,154 of UNPE01000527.1, forward strand.
TGTATCTCAGACAGTAGCTGTGACTGTATCTCAGACTGTATCTCCGACTGTATCTCAGACTGTAGCTGTGACTGTATCTCAGACTGTAGCTGTAGAAAAATCGCTGTACTTCAGTGAATAGTGTTTTTCCCTAATATTCAGTGTGTGTGTGTGTGTGTGTGTGTCCCAGATGTAAAGCGGTGATTGACAGCCGAGGACAGCGAATCAGCTGCAGCTACTTTGTTGTGGAGGAAGGCTTCGTTGGAGCTGACAGGAAGAAGGTGGCCACACCCACCAGGTGAGGACCCAAGTAAATACTGGACCCATTTATCACAGGCCCCGCCCCCTCTAAACCCTTTGACACTGAA
>UNPE01000527.1:557500-651554 GCA_900536245.1 Epinephelus coioides
AAGATATGATACACTGCCTGACAGTGTTCCTTCCACAGTCAAACACCATGTTTGTTCAGATATGACAGTCAGCAAGGTTAAGTGAACTTGACTCTATGACGAGCCACTTTTTCCTTGTTAGAAACTGGCATCTAATGCAGAAAATAGATTTTATTTATTTAGTTTGATTATTTTAGTTTTCCATAAATGTATCATATATTGTAATGAAATAGCAGAAATGTAAATAATTGTATTTTACAGGCAGAAATTTTAATGTTTGATTAACATTTCTACTTCAAATGAATTATTGGATTTTTAGGTATTTTAAAGCTACTGTACAAGATCAAAAGTAGTTTTTTTTATAATACATCTTTAATTAGCATCATAAACTACTGATATTTGACATAATTGCCTAAAACAGAAAGGCTCTTAATAGGAGCCAAATGGTGTAACCGCTTACACTATTTGACATTTCATTTTAAATCAAATTTGACAGGTATTACCATGGACACCTGTGTAAGCACATGGTCTTGGTCTCAATATTACAAACATAATTTTTAAAGTAAATATTCATTTTAATGATTCTTATGAATTATTAATGTTTTTCTAGGGTCATACCATTTGACATGTAAACTTACCAAGCCTGACCAGAGTCTAAAAATGTCAATTTATGAGTAATTTTAAGAGATTCTAACCTTGTCATGCAGCAGTTGTGATCATCAGAGGTCCTTAGTATATTATAATATTAACAAAAATATTAATAAAATGGCCTCTTAAATGGTGGTTACACCACTTGACACGTCATGTAGTTTACTTGACTTTCATGATTCCCCAAATTAAATTTCTTATTGAGAACATTTGTATTCCATTACCTTTACTTAATATAAACAAAGTAGTAATATAAGATCATGTCAAACTCGCTGATACGGTGTTTTTAATCAAGTTTAATTATTTGGTGCAAAGTTTTTATGGTTACACCACTTAGACATTTGTGCCACTATCCTCTAATATATTCTCTCAAAATGCATTAACAGCAGAAATTTTATACTGAACCTACAGAAAATTAAAGTTTGTAAGTTAATCATACATTAATTTTCAAATTTTAACCCTTTTAAATTTGATTAAATATGGACACAAAAAAGTAGCGTAACGTCATTGACCCTTCAGTGTCTTTGATCAGAGCTCAGCTAACATTAACGTCGGGTCACTGTGGCTCTGTTTTACTCTGTGATTTAAAACCTTCCAAACATATTAAAGTGGTGTCTCTGACATCACGCACAGACAGGAACAGTAAAAAAGCTACGGTGAACAAAGCTAACTGTGAAAAGCTAAGTTACCGGCTTCAGTCTGAAAAAGCACTTTGATCGCTGAGGTCAAAGGTGAAGGTAACGTTACTGTTGGGCTGACAGGAAGTAAACGGGTGAACAGTAAAGCAGATGAACACCAGTAGCACCAGTAGTACCAGTAGCACCAGTAGTACCAGTAACACCAGTAGTACCAGTAGCACCAGTAGCACCAGTAGTACCAGTAGCACCAGTAGTCACCAGTACCACACCAGTAGCACCCGTAAAACCAGTAGCACCAGTAACACCAGTAGCACCAGTAACACCAGTAGTAGTAGTAGTACCAGTAACACCCAGTAGTACCAGTAGCACCAGTAGTAGTAAGTAGTAACCACCAGTAGTAACCAGTAACCCAGTTAGCAGTACCACCAGTAGCACCAGTAGCACCAGTAGTACACACCAGTAGCACCACACCAGTAGTAGCACCAGTAGTACCAGTAACACCAGTAGCACCAGTAGTAGTACCAGTACACCAGTAGTAACACCAGTAGTACCAGTAGCACCAGTAGTACCAGTATAGCACCAGTACCAGGTACCAGTAGCACCCAGTAACACCAGTACCAAACACCAGTAGCACCAGTAGTACCATAGCACCAGTTACACCAGTAACACCACCACACCAGTAGTACCAGTACACCACACCAGTACACACCCAGTAGTACCAGTAACACCAGTAACACCAGTATGCACCAGTAGCACAGGTTGCCAGTGTTTACCAGGTGTAGTCCAGCCAGGTAGTCACCAGTGTAGTACCAGTAACACCAGTTAGGTAACAGTTAGCACCAGTTTTAACACCAGTAGTTTGTAGTAGTGTAGGTAGTTCCCCAGTAACCAGTGGTTGGTATAGTCGTAGTTATAACACCTTCAGAATACCAAAGGTCCAGTGGAGACGACAGTCATCCGTTGCCATGGAGACAACAGATGGTCTGTTGCCATGGAGACAACAGGTGTGAGATTTTTAAGGAAGTTTTGTTTCTGTCGTTAGATCTGGTCCATCTCACCTGTCAGTCAGTTGGCTCCGCCTACGAGGACCTGTTGCCGGTGGTTACCAGGATGTTCCGCACACCAGAGTCACATGACCAAGGTAACACACACACACACACACACACACACACACACACCCTCTCTGTTATAAGTGATGTTCTTTCTTTCCTGTAAACTTTCTCTCCTCTCTGACCTCCTCCTCCTCCTCCTCCTTTTATAACATGAACAACCTCCAGGAACACACACACACGCACACACACGCACACACACACACACACACACACACACAGCACACACACACACACACGCACACACACACACACACACACACACACACACACACACGGAGGATGGATGGATGCAGGTGTAAAGAGATTCATCACAGGTGATGGAGGAGGAGGAGAGAAGCTTCTCCGTCATGTTTCACTCCAAGTTTCTGTTAAACTGCAGCTTCAGCTCCTTTTTCCTCCAAAGCTCCGTCTGACTCAACTTTAACCAGCAATCATCATCATCATCATCATCATCATCATCATCTTCTTGTTAATTTAAATGTAATTAAATCACTGATCTGAACAATATATTAAATCACAGCTTCTCAGAGCTGACGCTGACGTCTTCTTCACACAGACGCTTTATATCAGGAGGTGTTTGTGATATTTTATTGAAACTAAATAATGTTTGTGTTTAAATCACTGACGGAGTGTGAAGAAATATTTCATTTATGTTTCTACATTTCAAACTAATGTGGATCAAATGTTTTGTGTTTTCATTTGTAAAATCTGATGAAACAAATATCAGATTATTATTTGTTTTATGATGGTTTCACTGCTTCTGTCAGTTATTTGCTTTGTTGACTTCCAAAACCTTTGAGCTCAGATTGGACAGATTTAAAGATTCTCCAGGAAGTGACATCACAATAAGTAAAAGCACCAGTGGGTGCTGATGGACTGTTTGTGTTGCAGAGTTCAAAGGGTTAAAGTGGACGACATCAGGTTTAGTGAGTGTCGCTCTCAGGATCACTGACAGAAATAAATAAGAGGTGGTCATGTTGACTGTAAATAACAAAAGTAAATAAAGTATTTGTACGTATGAAAAAGCAGGAAACACAAACAGCTGATCAGCTGACACACAACATGTTTAATATTCATCATACCTGATGACAAACATGGCTGTGATTTAAAACCTGGTGATGGTGGCGTCTTCCCGTCCCCACAGACGCCTGTCCCCACAGTGGTGTGTGTGTGTGTGTGTGTGTGTGTGTGTGTGTGTGTGTGTGTGTGTGTGTTAATCTGACATTTTGTCACTTGTCACTACGTATTCCTCATCACAGCCGTCCACACCGTCACAGCTGTGTTTCACGTCTCCCTCCACACAGGAAGTGACACGTGGTGGTTTAACAAAACTCTACTGGCTGATGAGTGATTAGAAAACACCAGATCTTCTTTTGAGAACGTCGGATTAAAACAAAACCTCAGTGTTGTTGTGACCTGACAGTCAGCTGCTCCTCTGTTTGACATTTTACACTCTTCTTCTTGTTCTTCCTCTTCCTCTTCTTCCTCTTCCTCTTCTTCTTCTTCTTCTTCTTGTCTGTTTAAAGGGTAGCTTTGGTGACGGACATCTTTGAAGGCGTCGGTGTCCTCAGGTTGTGTTTGTTATATGATTGATGCCGGTGACACGTCACAGTTACTGGTCCCAGTAAGACTCCCAGCAGGTGGTCTGACTGTGTTCAGGAGCTCCCAGTAACTGGTTTTTGTTCACGTCATGTCCTCTTCACTGGTTATGTTACTGTCCTCCCAGTTTCCCCAGTTCAGTTCCAGTTTGATGGTTCATAGTGAGACAGGTCACAGACTGAGGATGAGTAGTCAAGTCATGAACTGATCATGTGATGAGGTCATAATTGATTTTAAACTGTTTTGAACCAGAGAGTACAGAGTACTCAGATTACACTGAGGTATTTTTACTGGAGTAACAGGTCTGAGTACTTCCTCCACCTCATACAGGACAGGTTGAACACCTGGAGGGGCGGGGCTAAGACCTCACCATGTACTGTAGATTATTTGAATGTTATGATGAAGAGAAACCAGCAGGTGACTAACGTCTGTCTGTCTGTCTGTCCGTCCACAGAGACCTGTCCATCTGTCCTCTGGTGTATGTACTTCAACATGGCCGACGGTTCGGGGCTGGAGGTGGAAGGTCATGACCTCCCGTCTAACGTGTACATGTGCTCTGGACCTGACGGAGCTCTGGGACACGAACACGCTATCAAACAGGTGAGCGTAGAGGCGACATGTTTGTAGTCCAGAGCCGTGATGACGTTCAACCAATCAGTGAGGAGAGAATCTGTGACATCACAGCTCAGCTTCATCAGCAGGACGGTGATCAGGATCATTGTTGTTTACAGCGTAAACAAAGTAAATAAACTGTGATAAACAAATGAAACAATCAGATACACTGAGGCTGATTTACTCACACTGCTGATAACACTGATCCCACTGAAGAACACTACTTCCTGTGACGACTTCACAATAAAAGTCTCAGTTTGACCAGTGAAACGTTTTAATGTGAAGCTGCAGCAACAGGAAGTGTTTCAGGTGTTCTGTGGATAATAATATGTCCGAATGTTTTACTGCACAGTGACATCATCGTGTCGTCACTCTGACAGATCATCTGACACCTGATCCGACACTTTGTTACATACTATACTTTTACATTTTAGATTATTAAACATGACTTCTTATGATTTTGACACACTATATTTTACTGTCATACAACAATATGACATTTGTAACATACTCTACTGACATTTTATGACTGAACTAAATATATTATACAGTGACTTTTAAATGTACTTTATTAGGATTTTTTCCAGTGTAATTTACTGTGACGTTCTTTAACATAGAATATTTTTTAAATATACCGTACTTTGATTTTCTAAGAAACCATGATATGACTCTTTTATGTCATACGACAGTATGACTGTTTTTGACATACTGTGCTGTAACTTTTTATGTTAAATTATTAATTACAATAATAATAATACTTTTTTTTAATATACTGTGACTTCTTAAATTTACTACACTTTGATGTCCTGTGATTTTTTTGGCATGATGTACTTTATTCATATCAGCTATATTATGACTAAACTGTGACATGATAGTATTTTCTATGACTAATGACAGAGGCTGCTCTGGGACCTGATCTCACTGCAGTATGAGTTGATGTCAGTTCAGGATAGTTTAATAAATTTAGCACAGTATGAACCAACATGTATAAATCTGTCCGTCTGTCACATTTACACAGCCAAATATTTACATTGATTATGACATGTCAATGTACGAGTGACAGCAGATTGTAACGCTGACAGTAAAGATAAACACTGATTATTTCTCCGTTTGTCTTCATGTTCAGGCCGAGTCCATCTTCCAGAAGATCCTTCCTGAGGAGGATTTCTGTCCTCCTGCTCCCAACCCTGAAGACATTATCTATGATGGAGAGAACCCCTCCTCCTCCACCGGAGAGGAGGAGAAGGATGGAGAGGAGGAGGAGAAGGATGGAGCAGCAGAGGAGGAGAAGGATGGAGAGGAGGAGGAGAAGGATGGAGAGGAGGAGGAGCGGAGCCTTCAGACTGAAGAGTAACATGTCTAAATAAAGAACAAACCCTCCTGCAGTCAGTCGTGGGTTAAAGTTGCCTTCTCGTTTATCGTCTTAAATCTTTATTATTTTTCTATCATTTGTTATTTTTCTGCTTCCTGTCTTATTTAAATATTGTAAACAGAGTTTGTTCTGTGGAAACATTAAAGCTTCAACATGAATTCAAACTGTCGGCAGACTTTATTCAAAACAACTACACTTCGTAAAAAGCAGGTCAGAAATGCCAAACGACCACAAGGGGGCGCCAAACGACCTCAGAACTACAACGATGTAGAGCGACCAAAACAGACACACAACAACAACGATGAGACGACACTGCTCCTTTACTTGTTACCACTCAGAATGTTTTCATGACACTATTTACTGTAACTTCTTTTATGACAGGATTTTATTAAACTATAATTTGTCTTTTTCATGATTTCTCACGACACTCCTGTGACTCTCTCGACATGTCACACTATGGGAATAAAAGCATGACATATTTTGACAGCCTCTCCTCAGTTTTGTCAACATACTTAACTTTGATCTTTTTTCTGACAAAGATTTTTTTTAACATCCTACATCACATCTTTGAGCCTCCACTCATTAAAGCTTAAATAAGGCCGATTCTCTGCAGATGATGTCATATGAAGGTCACGTGATCAGCCTGCAGACTAACACACAAACATTTAATGTGACAACAAAAGCAACAAATAAAAAAAACACATGCCCGTCAGGCTAGCTAACGTAGCTAGCTCGACCCCCTGGGCTCAGTTGTACTTGTGTGTTCGGTTTCCTCCTCGTTGGTCCACGGTAGAAATTCACAAGTTGAAATTGAAGCGAAATGAGCGCAATGCAGCGTCCCGATAAATGGACCCTCACACTCACTCGTCACAGACACTGCTGTGTGGCACCTGAGGTGGATCCTTTGACCCTGCAGCTCCAGATCACCTTTCGAGGACCTTCACCACTGGACCATCTCTGAGGCCAATCAGCTCCAAGAACCACTGAGACAAAGAAGACGAGTCTGAAGCTACAGAAACTTGTCTGATTGTTGTGTATGAGAGTCTCTCAGAGTCCTGACGTCTTTTCATGATTTTGGACGACATGCTATACCATGACGATTTTTCACGATTTTGGACGACATGCTATACTATGACTAGTTTTCATGATTTTGGGACGACATGCTATACTATGACGATATTTAATGATTTTGGATGACACATGCTATACTATGACTTGTTTTCATGATTTTTGATGACATGCTATACTGTGACTTTTTCATGATTTTGGACAACATGCTATACTAAGATGACTTATTCGCGATTTTGGACGACATTCTTTACTATGACGATATTTCATGATTTTGGACAACATGCTATACTATGACTTGTTTTCATGATTTTGAAGGACGACATGCTATACTATGACTTTTTCATGATTTTGCTATACTATGACGATTTTCATGATTTTGACGACATGCTATACTATGATATTTGATTTCGACATGTATACTATGACGATATTTTCATGATTTTGCTATACTATGACTTTGGACGACATGCTATACTATGTTTTCATGATTTTGAAACATGCTATACTATGACGATATTTCATGATTTACGCATGCTATACTATGAGTTTCATGATTTTGACAATGCATATACTATGACGATATTCATGACTTTGGACGACATGCTATACTATGACGATATCTCATGATTTGGACGACATGCTATACTATGAGGAATTTTCATGATTTTGATTGATTTATACTATGACGATATTTCATGACGACATGCTATACTATGACGATATCATGATACTATGACGACTTGGACGACATGCTATACTATGCGATATCTCATGACTTTGGACGACATGCTATACTATGATTTTCATGATTTTGGACGACATGCTATATATGACGATATCATGACTTTGGACGACATGCTATACTATGACGAATTTTCATGATTTGACACACACTATGACGATATTTATGATTTGGACGACATGCTATACTATGACGATATTTCATGACTTTGGACGACATTATACTATGATTATGATTTGGACGACATCTATACTATGACGATATTGACTTTGGACGACATGCTATACTATGAGGAATTTTCATGATTGGGACGATATTACTATGACGATATCTCATGACTTTTGATTATGCTATATACTATGACGATATTTCATGATTGGACGACATGCTATTTTCATGACTTGGACGACATGCTATACTATGGGAATTTTCATGATTTGGACGACATATATACTATGACGATATATGACTTTGGACAATACTATGACGAATTTCATGATTTTAGACGACATGCTATACTATACGACATTTCATGATTTTAGACGCTATACTATGACGATATTTCATGATTTCTGCTGGACACATTGAATATTTTGGACGACATGCTATACTATGACGATTTGACGACATGCTATACTATGACATGATTTGGACGACATCTATACTATGACGAATTTGATTTTATGATGACGACATGCATACTATGAGATATTTCATGATTTTAGACGACATGCTATACTATGACGATATTTCATGATTTGACACATGCTTACTATGACGATATTTCATGACTTTGACACTATACTATGACGATATTTCATGATTTGGACGACATTGACGATATCTCATGATTTGGAACATGACTATGATATGATTTGTAGAACATGATTTTGGACCATCTATTTGACTTTTTTTCATTTTGGACGACATGCTATACTATGACTTTTTTCATGATTTTGGACGACATGCTATACTATGACTTTTTTCATGATTTTGGACGACATGCTATACTATGACTTTTTCATGACTTTGGACGACATGCTATACTATGACTTTTTTCATGATTTGGACGACATGCTATACTATGATTTTCATGATTTTAGACGACATGCTATACTATGACCTCATGACTTTGACGACATGCTATACTATGACGATATCTCATGACTTTGGACGACATGCTTACTATGAGAATTTCATGATTTTGACGACATATACTATGACGATATTTCATGATTTTGACGACATTCTATACTATGACGATATTTTCATGATTTTAGACGACATGCTATACTATGTATTTCATGATTTTGGACGACATGCTATACTATGAGAAATTTTCATGATTTTGACGACATGTATACTATGACGATTTTCATGATTTTTTTGGACGACATGCTATACTATGACGATATTTCATGATTTTATATTATGACGATATTTCATGACATGCTATACTATGACGATATTTCATGATTTTGGACGACATGCTATACTATGACATGATTTGGACGACATGCTATACTATGACGATATTTCATGATTTGGGACGACATGCTATACTATGACTATTTCATGATTTCACATCTATACTATCTTTTCATGATTTGGGACGATATGCTATACTATGACGATATTTCATGACGACATGCTATACTATGACGATTTTCATGATTTTAGACGACATGCTATACTATGACTTTTTCATGATTTGGGACGACATGCTATACTATGACGATATTCATGATTTGACGACATGCTATACTATGACGATATGATTTGGACGACATGCTATACTATGACGATATTTCATGATTTGGGACGACATGCTATACTATGACGATATTTCATGATTTTAGACGACATACTATACTATGACGAATTTTCATGATTTGGGACGACATGCTATACTATGACTTTTTTTCATGATTTGGATGACATGCTATACTATGACGATATTTCTGATTTTGATGACATGCCATACTATACGATATTCATGACTTTGGACGACATGCTATATGATTTTCATGATTTCGGACGACTATACTATGACTATTTCATGATTTTAGACGACATGCCATACTATGACGATATTCATGACTTTGGACGACATGCTATACTATTTTTTCATGATTTGGACGAACGACGACGATGACTACGACATGCTATACTAGATCATGATTTGGACGACATGCTATACTATGACGATTTTCATGATTTTGGGACGACATGCTATACTATGACGATATTTCATGATTTAGACGACAATGCTATACTATGACGATATTTCATGATTTGGGACGACATGCTATATTATGACGATATTTCATTTTTTCCAGATGTCTTTACTCCACTCTGAACAGGAATCAGGGCATGAATGTGTCAGTGTGTGTGGGCGGGGCTCTACCTGGCCTCACCTGTTATTAGCACCTTTTATATTTCCAGTGAAAAGAAGGATTCCCCCTTACGCTGCCAACTTTTCCCAAAACAACAGGACAAATTTTTAGAGTCATTTAATTGCCAAAATGTTAAAGTGTCATATATTCCTGAGACTGACTAGAACATCTCAAATGACAAAAAATATTCATCACAGTGGGTCAGTATTTATTCATTGTAGCAAAGTCTTGTTTAAATATGATCCAGAAATATATTCTCCCTAAAAGTCACGTGACTCTGACAATATTGACACACGTGTTTAAAACTGTCCAACAACATTACAGAGTGTTAAACTGAAACCTCCTCAGTCTGCTGAGGGTGAATGATGATCACATGAGGACACTTGTTAGTCTGGTCCAATGTGTGTTCACTGAATGAGAGGGAGGACTCTTGTCTCTGCAGGATTCTTTACTCTGAGAAACGCCTTCTGACTCTTTTTTTAAAAACATTACTATATCATGACCTTTTTGTTTAATGGTTTTTGACGACACAGACTTTTCCTAAAACATACTGTCCTATATGATATAGCGATATATAGATATATAACCTATATATATCTTTTTTTGTTACTAAATATCTCCAATAACTTTTTTACAAAACACTAAAACTTTGACAACACACTGTACTGTAAGTTTTTTTCTTTACCATACTATATGATGTCATTTTAAAAAACATACTTAACTCTCAGCTCTGATTTTTAATGGCATACCATCCTGACGATGATGATGAAGAAAGATGCAAAGTGAACAAACACCGTAAGTTTCAACGACGATCGACATCGACGATGGAACAATTAGGAAACAACCTCAGAGTCGCAAAACTACCATAAAACCAGAGAGGCACGCGGTCACTGAGACACTAAATGTTCACAGAATTATAAAAATGCAAAATGACTTTAAAAAACTGGAGAAACAAAATAAGCACGGAGAGAAACGATGACATGTAAAACCATGTAAACACAGGAAACATAAAATGAGCACAGAGACAAAACAAACTGACTCGTCGTCACATCATCAACATGTCCCTCAGACTTCAACCTTTACAAACAGGAAGTGGATCAGGAGGGGGGGTCGTCAGATCTCATGTTGAGCTGCTGTTGAAACCGTCGAGCGACACAGCACTCCTACCCACAATCCACAGGGACAGACCCAGCTGCATGATGGGAAACTAAAGGGCAGGAGCAGCCCACAGACACATTAAATATCAGCGTAAAGGAGCGTCCTGCTGTTCATCGTCTCCTGAGTCAGAAGTGATGTCACTCAGTGTGTCGCTGCCCCCTGCTGGTCGAGAGCATGAAATGCACCTTCAGGGGGTGGACACAATAATGTGAACACTGACAGCCATCAGTTGAGTTTGTGCCTGAGACTTGCCTGTTCCAGTTTAATGTTAACCCTCGATGGTACCTTGGTGCCCTCAGGCACATCTTCACAGTGCAAGACTTTAACACAGAGGGAAGCCCATAGGGAACCAATAACAACGCTCTCATTTGTCACATGACTTTCAGGAAGCCGTACTGAAACTCTTTCTTGCAGAATCTTTCTAAGGAAACAGTTTTGTAATTTTGCTTCACAACAAGGGTCCGAAAAAATATTTCCACACAATAAGTGAGTAAACCTTAATTTATTTGCTAATTAAATAATGTCAACTTCTTAAAATGCAAATGTTGCCCTGAGGCAGCAATGTCCCATTATGGAATCACCATGGCAGCATGACAGTGTGTGTATAGATATATAAAATGTTCAAACTGTTCACCAGGATTTTGTTTTGATCTTTACAAATTAACGAAGCAAAGTTCAGGCTGACACTAGACTGTGGGTGGAGTGGATCTTCTGCACTCACTCATTGCTCTCGACAGAGGGAAGATGAGGTCGAGGTGAAGGCATGGACTGCAGCACCCACAGGAAAGGTCAGTACAGCTGGAATTCAAAGCTGAAGTTGCAGCTGGCCTTTGCAACGAGAGGAAGGTCCTGAGGAAGAGGGGAAGACCACCAAACAATGGAGACCTGGCTGAGAAGAGGCACAGATGCCCCACTTCACCAGTGACATCACCACCTGTGCATCAGGACAACACTGACCTATTTGGGTGGAGAAAAAGGGGCGGAGCAAAAACCCTGGGTGTGAGATTAAAGTCAAAGTGCAGCTCACAAAGTGTGTGTGACACCTGATTAACACTGCTTCATAGAGCTCATGATGTGAGGAGAGACACAGGACGGGACATGATGGATGTCTCTCTCTCTCTCTCTCTCTGTCTCATTGTGTCATATGGATTACTGTTAATTTATTATGCTGATCTGTTCTGTACGACATCTATTGCACGTCTGTCCGTCCTGGAAGAGGGATCCCTCCTCAGTTGCTCTTCCTGAGGTTTTCTACCGGTTTTTTCCCCGTTAAAGGGTTTTTTGGGGAGTTTTTCCTGATCAGCTGTGAGGGTCATAAGGACAGAGGGATGTCGTATGCTGTAAAGCCCTGTGAGGCAAATTGTGATTTGTGATATTGGGCTTTATAAATAAAATTGATTGATTGACTGAATTGAAAGTGCCTTTAAAGTATTCGCACCCCTCGTCCTGGTGAGGGTTACAGAGACATTTTAAAATGGGTTACCTGCCAAGTATGGAAACATTTTAAAAGTAGGATTGAGGACTATTTGAGTGCTGAATGCACACGTGCTGTTACTGAGCGCTGCTGGTGATTATACGGTCTTGAAGTGAACTGCCAACTGTTTGTTTCATGTTGTCTGTTTTAACCTGTTGTGTTTTTAGGGGAACTATTACGCTGCTGTGTTGGCCAGGACTTCCTTGCAGAAGAGATTCTGAATGTCAGTGGGACTATTTCCTGGTTGAAAGTTAAAAAAATATTAACGACTGTGAGCTGCAGAAAAACGATCAACTTCTTCAGAGGAAAAACTAAAACCAGTTTCACACAGTTTATAAAGGAGTGGACGTGAGCCGGAGCGTCAGGGGTTAAAATGGTCAAAATAAATATTTCATTTGTTGTTAATTATTTCTAAAAATATGAGCCCGACAGTTTCCTGCGACATTCGACCGACTGCAGTTTGATCAGTGTTTCATGACGTCAGTGTTTTGGTTTCTTTGGCGCCACCTTGTGGTGACTGTCAGTATCTGCACTGAAGAGGAAGTGACCTCATAGAGAAACAGGAAGCAGAAAGCTCATGACCTTTGACCTAAAGCTCCACTGAACAGCTTCACCTGCTATTTACATTTATATTGTTTGTTTATGTAGGAATTTATTAGAGTTGAGTCTTTGTGTTTGAAACAAAACTAAACGTTTGTTTTTGTTTCATGTCGTCAGATTCTGACAAACATTTGACTGTAAACATCAGAAATATTTTCTCTGCGTCTTTTTACAGAAGTTATTTAGCTCCTAAACATTTATTTACTTGTTTGTATTCTGTTGTTTACACTTCAACAAATTAAATATTTTCCTTCATTAAACGTCAAACCACCCGTCTGTTCTCTGGAGGAGACGTCACGTGACCTGCGGCGACAGCAGCGTCACTGATGACATCACTGATGATGTCACTTTAATGATCTGAATGTCCGTAAATTCTTATTAATTTTTGCTTCAAACATTTGAACTTTCATCAAATTAGAAACGAGTTTTAAGAAAAACTGCGACTCAGAAAGTTTATTAAAGAAGTGAAGAGTTGTTTTTACTGATCAATAACTGATTAAACTTATTGATCACTGAAGTCTAACCCTCCAGTCTGAACAGAAACTGATATTTCTCCACTGATCACACTATTGATCAGACACACTGAGACTTCAGACTGATATTGATAAGTGATTACAGATTATTGATGAGTATTGATAAATGTGAACAGATTATTGATGAGTATTGATAAATGTGAACAGATTATTGATGAGTATTGATAATGTGAACAGATTATTGATGAGTATTGATAATGTGAACAGATTATTGATGAGTATTGATAAGTAAAGAGACTGAGACAAACTGACTTTAACCTTTTTTATTGTCAGAAAACGTGGGTACAGTTTTACAGACGGCGACCGCGGCGTCCGCCCTTCCTCCTGGTGGAGTCTGACGGGATCGGAGTGACGTCCTCTGGTCACATGAAGAAACACATGAAGAAGAAAGAGGAAGTCAGACACACGGGTGGAAACAGACAGTTTGATATTTAACTTCACGTTGTTAGAAAATGAAATCAAATGTTTCCATAAGTTAGTTTGATGTAATAAAGAAAAACACTGACTGTAATCTGATTACTTTGCAATCTGATTACAAGCAGCCGTTTTAAATCTGAAACAGGTCATCAGCTGACAGTCTTTACAGGTCATCAGCTGACAGTCTTTACATCACTAATATAAACTCTACTGCGACCTCATGTTCTGTCATCAGAGGATTTAAACTGCAGCATCACTTCTATGAACACTGTGACATCACTGATCATCAGAGTCGGGGTCAGTCTCACCGATGCGTCCGATCTTCATGCCGGATCGAGCCAAAGCTCTGAGAGCAGACTGAGCTCCAGGACCTGGAGTCTTCGTCCTGAAACACACACACACACACACACACACACACACACACACAAAATCAATAACTTCATCACGACACACCTGATCTTATGAGCAGACCTGACGAGTCTCTGACATGTGACGTATGACACGTGTCCTGTGACAGTTCTGTGTTTTCCAGACTCATCTCTAATAATCTGAGGTTTCAGTGACGATGACGAGCACAGCTTCGCGTCTCACTGCCGTTGATTCAGAAGCAAGATGCAAGTTCAGGTCGTCACATTAATGTGTTCATCACAGTGTGACTCTAGTCGCGCACACACTGTTAGATTTGTGTTGTCGGTCGTTAACATGACTCGTTAATATTAACAATAACTTTAATAACAGTGATGATGAGCAGAGTTTCCAGGCGGGGCCTCAGTGACGAGCGCTGCTCAGGATCTAATTACTTTAACAGATATTGTTCAAGTGCTGGTTTTACTAAGAATTATTATTATTAGAGAAACGATGAAGACGAAGGTGAGATTTTTATTGGGCGTCTCTGCGGCGCCGCACTGACACATTTTAACTTCAAATCATCAGAGCCGTGTTTATGACATCAGAGCTGAGCCGTTAACCACAGGTTCAGTAACGAGTCACAAACTGACACGACGACGTGTTGGTTTAATCTGACAGGTCAGAGAGCACACGTTATCGCCACTGATCAAATGTTACAGGGCCCGTCATCGACTGGGGGCGGGGCTTAGCAGAGCAGAGGGATAGTTGGTCAGGGTCGTGTCATGTGACCTCAGTGACGTTTCAGCCATCAGAGCAGCTACAGATTTTTTACAGATTTGACTCAACGTTTGAGAGATCCAAAACCCTCTGATGTTCCAGACCGTTTCCAGGCCTGGAAAACTGGGCGACTACTTTTCAAGCCTTCAAGGTTTTCACGAGTGTACGAACCTGCAGGACGGCACAGTCCAGGTGAAGCAAACACACCTGTGTGGACACACACACACACACACACGCTCTGAGCTGAAGTGTGTGTGTGTGTGTGTGTGTGTGTGTGTGTGTGTGTGTGTGTGGTAATGTTATATATCGTAGGAGGAGTTAAGGACGACTCCAGTGACTCAGCGAGCAGACTTTTAGCCCCGCCAAAAAACTCCTGGACAAACATGAACTCCACCGTCTGATCAGTTTTTTTAACAAGTTTAAAATGAGTTGGTGTCAGCTGTGATCTGTGTGAACGCATCTGACTCAGTCACAGACAGACGGGTGTACAGACAGACAGACAGACGTACGTACAGACAGACAGACAGACAGACGTAAAGACAGACAGGTGTACAGACAGACAGACAGACGTAAAGACAGACAGGTGTACAGACAGACAGACAGACGTAAAGACAGACAGGTGTACAGACAGACAGACGTAAAGACAGACAGACAAACAGGTGTACAGACAGACAGGTGTATAGACAGACAGCCGGGTGTACAGACAGACAGACAGACAGGTGAGTTTACCTGTTGCCCCCGGTGGCCCTCAGCTTGATGTGCAGTGCGGTGATCCCGAGCTCTTTGCAGCGCTGAGCGACGTCCTGAGCAGCCAACATGGCGGCGTACGGAGACGACTCGTCTCTGTCGGCCTTCACCTTCATCCCTCCGGTCACACGGCAGATCGTTTCCCTGGTGACAACACCGACCAATCAGAAAACAGATACACCCATACTTCCTGTCACGCTCTGGGAGCCGATCAGTGAACCCACTGCACTGAGGAAGAGGAGGGCACTTACTTCCCGGAGAGGTCGGTGACGTGGACGAAGGTGTCGTTGAAGGAGGCGAAAATGTGACAGACTCCAAACACGTTTTCTCCTTCGGCCACCTGAGGACCCAGACTGATCACCTGCTCCTCCTTCTTCTCCTTCCCTTTACGAGGAGCCATCGTCTGAGGAAGAGGAGGAGGAAGAAGAGCTCGTCACACAGATGTTACGAACAGCAGGACGTTTGAATCCAACGTTACAAATCTAACGGATATTAAGGTGCCATCAGATTTCTGCTGGCTGGATTAAAACTGTCAAACACCTGGAACTAGACACAGGTGACAGGAAACACTGATCCTCTCAGATAACTCAGTAAACTGACATCACCAGGGTGACATCACCAGGGTGACATCACCAGGGTTCACTCACATTTTCAACAACTTATCAAACTTTTCTGTGACATTAAAATGTCTTTTCCTTCCCTCCTGACTCGACACTTTCACAGCACAAGAGCTGTGCTGGAGCGACAGGAAATACACTGGCGTGAAGATTACCCACCCAACACGCTGCAATAAGTTAACTTCACAAAACATTATTTCACAACTTTTCCAAAACCTTTTCCAGGGTTTCCAAGACCATGAGAACCCTGGACATCCTGATCTCTTTCTCAAACACTCACTCACGCTCTCTCTCTCACACACACACACACTCTCTCACACACACACACACACACACACACACACACACACACACACACACACAGCAGCTCCAGTCCTGCAGAGCTCCATCTTACACACATCCCTTTCAAAATAAAAGCTAATATTAAAACCTGCGGCTAATGTAGTTAGTTCCAGATCTGAGAGTTCACACAGCAGACATGTTGACCTACAAACTCTCAACTGTTTGCTGCACCTGTGTCTTCGATCACTGATCAGTTTTAAGTGATCAGATGTGCACTCAGCTGTGTCCGGTAATGGAACCACAGTGTTCAGATGGTCACATGGTGGCTACAGCTGCGGCTAACTGACGCCATGCTAACACAGACGCTCCCAAACGTCTCGTTCTCATCACGGAGAATTTAAACGTTGTGTTTTACATCAGATTGATCACCAATAACAGTTTCCACCTTTAACAGATCAATAAACTGCGCAGCAGGCAAACCTACAGTCGCCATGCTAACGTTAGCCTGTTAGCTTCTACCCAGCAGCGGACCACCTGAGCTCTTCTCACCTGGTTTATTTCTACGGTAGAAACACGTCACTCTGCGGACCTTTAATATTTCATATAATTATTAATATAAGTCTGGTTTCCCGCTCCTCAGAGCTAAAATGGCGACGTGTTGCAGCGGCTCGCCGACAGACAGACCGGACAGAAACACGGAGAAAAACAGCTAAAAGCTAAAGTCAGGATTCACTCAGAGAAACAATTTAAGCGCGAACACAAAGTGTGTCCATCCCAGAATAAGTGCAGACACCAAAACTGATCGGATGCTCACCTGAAAACCAGATTGAAGAAGGATTAACCGGAGAGAGAACTCACCTCTGTGTGTCTCTAAACCAAGCAGAAACAAGAAAGGAAAGAACTTCCGCTTCCGGGGACAAAGTTGAGGCTCTGCAGCGCGGGAACGAGCTGCTGCTGCCACCACGTGGTCACAACAGGAACTGAGATATCTATGTAAATGTCTCCACAGGAAACACATGTTGTTTATTTTATTTGTGTATTCTAAACATTTCCATCCATAGAATCTCTACAGGAAACATTTTTAGTGTATTTCAATTTATTTCGTTTTATTTTATTTTGAGATATTTGTATAAATAATATTTACTCAACAGGTAACAGGTTTTATTTTTTTAATTATTTTTCTTTGTTTATTCTAGATATTTGCATCTCTACAGGAAACACATTTTATTTATTTATCCTTATTTGTTTAATCTAGATATTTATTTTATACAGTTATTTATAAAATATATAGTTTAATAATTATAATAATCATTCATATTATTTGAAGATTATATTCTACTATCTGTATTTTTCTGTTTAATTCAGGTATATCTATAATATACAACATACTATTTACATATCATAAATACTTTAATCATATTTCTTTTTAAATGTATATATTTATAATTCAGTACATGTTAAATAATATTGGTATATAAAATACTTTATATTTAGATATTTTCATTAAATTTACTTTATAAATACAAATTGAAAAAATATAATGAAACCATTGTTTTTATTTTAATGATTATTTATTTTCTCATTAATGTCTTTATTTCTTTTAACATATAGTTTCTCTTTTCTCTTCATTATTTAGATGTTAAAACATCCTTGTGTGATTTATATTTGTCACAATATTTATATCATCTCAAATCTTTGTTTCTATAATTCTCTTCCTGTCAGTTCACGTCTCTGTGTACATGTGGCGAGTGACGCTGTCTCACCTGACTCAGTCCTCTGTCCTCATGCAGCACTGAGAGTCTTGTTAGTGTGACGCTGCTGTTTTGGATGAAACAATAAAGTTTTCAAAGTTTGAAGAAAGTGAAAAAAAACCAGACCAATGAGAAGGCAGCGTTTGACCACCTCAGTTTATTTACAGGAACACTTTGAACACGATGCAGAAGAAGAAGAAGAAGAAGAAGAAGAAGAGAAATACTCCAAAAAACTACAAAAGAAAAAAAGATTTAAAAACACACACACACACACACACACACAGTCTGTCTCTCTCTCACTCACTCACTCACACTCACACACAGACACACACACACACACACACACACACACACACACACACACACACAGTTACACACTGAGCATGCAGCATTGGAGTCCAGTTAATACAGTACAGTACAATATCCATCATAGTAGAAAAAGCTGAGTGGAGCCGATTATTGATTGTTGATTATTGATTATTGATTCTGCAGAGCGTGAACATGGTGGACGGGAAACAGCCAGGACAGAAATGAAAACATACGTGTTTATTGTTTGTTTGTTTATGAATTGTTTGTTTTCATTTCTGTGTGTGGAAGGAAACAAACAAACGATCATTAAACTCAACGAGCTTCAGGCCGATAACGAACCTTTCATCTGATCAAAGCGTTAATCAATTAATGATGTCACAGATTTCTGACTGAATAAATGTTCCATGAATAAATACTGTCTGTAATATTGCCTTTTCTGTAAACTCCCCAGACACTGTTGAGAGTCTGGTTTGTACCTGAGTTCATGTTCGCTTCATGAAACAAAGATCAGTTTACGTTCTGTTGACGTGTTCAACGTGTTAGATTAAATATCTTCACATTTTATCTTAAAAATAAACTGATATAAAACACATTTCATGTTTCACTCCTGCAGACACAGAGGCCTCACATTAAATATAACTGAACACGTCATATTACGAATGATGGAATTTAAATATACGTGTTTTCTTAAATCGTCAGAATATTGTTCAGGAACCTGAGTTTGTGTCTGCAGGTCAGATTTCTGATGAATGTGTTGCTTTAATGACACAAAGAGAAGTTTCTATTGTGTATTTACATACATATCAAACACGAGGGTTTAAAGCTGACTGATATGTTTCATAGATTAAATATTTTAAAAGTATTGTGACCCTTTTTATGCACAAAATAAGACCTTTTCAATAAAAGTAAAAGAGATTTTTAAATATGTGATGCTGTAGATTTGAACTGTTTAAAACAAATTATAATAATGAAATTCAAAGTTGAAATGAACAGTTAAATAAAAATAATCTGAGATGTTTTCTTCAATATATTGTAGAGTTTCGTTGGTGGCTCACATTTGCACGGACATTTTGTGGTTAGCTCGTGCGCTAATGTTAGCATAGCGCAGATAATAACACGTTATTACACTGATTACATCATAATGATTATAAGACAGCTGAAAGCTTTGGTTTCAGTCCTGTAGCCCAGATTTATGAGAAATACAGTTTGTTAGCACTGTTAGCTTCATTAACATTCCTAACTGTAACACATGCATGCTGTTAGCCACAAATTAGCACGTTAGCTTGTTGAATAGCTGTGGCCAGAGGAGCAGCTAATGAATGCTAACGATGCTAACAGTTTCCCTCCTCCTGCTGTTTCCCGTGGCGTGGATCAGAGAAGCTTCCTGCAGGTGTTTTTAGCTTCACCTGAAAGAGACGAAACGTTTCAGCGCGTCTGAATGAATCGTCTCTGCTTCGGTTGGATGGAGATAAATATATACGCAGCAGCCACCGAACAGCTGGTAAAAACATTAGAATAACAAGTGAAATCTGCTTTAAGATGAATTCTTCAGTTTCAAGCAAAAACACCTAAAAAAGACGTCAGATATTTCCTCGGAAAGAGTTCCTCCAGCACAATAAATAAAACTTTGAAAAGGTCAAAGTGGAGTTTGTTGCTTTAGAAAACACACACTAGAAAACAGCCATTCACTCTGCAGGCGCCATTTGGAGTCCCGACTGTCTTCACACTTTGTAAGTGTTGAGGAGGCTGAAACTGGGCCGTGAGTCAGGTCGTATTATTAGTCTGAAAGTCTCTACACACAGCGCAGCGTCAAACAGGCCCAGAGACAACTTTATAATATTCACATTAATGTTTGATGACGTGCAGCAGGTCATAGAGGCCGACGCCTGTTTGGGCTCCACATCAGATGAAGACAATGACGACTCCTCATTTTAAAATCCCTGAAAACTTGAACAGACTCTGGTGACAGTTTGTTTGCTGCAACAGTCGTAATGACAGGAAGTGTTCGGCGGCGTGTTGCATCAGCTGTACTATGTTCTCTATGAACGTACAGATCAAAGTTGACTCTACACGATTCGTCAGTTTGATCGTGAAGCTGCAGCCGTGTTTTGTTGCACCACAGAGACAAACGGTTTATCTGAGCTCCTCTGGTGTAAAGTCCAAACTGACCAAAACACTGTCACTGAACATGATGTGTCACTTCCTGTGGCCAATCAGAGGCGAGCACGACTCTAACAGCTAAAACCAGTGAATGCTAATCAACCAAATATCAGAGAGAAGGTTCTGACAGAAGGACAACGACCCGACGTTAACCTGCAGCTGCAGCAGAGTCATAACGGTGACGTCCAGTCGTTAACGGCAGCCTGATGAACCTGTGACATCATAACAAACACATAATGACGACCTGCAGCCGGGGTCGTCTATATTAGAGAAGATGTTCTAAATCACTAATTACATTCTAAGAGTTAGAAATGTTCTACATTTGAAGTAAGGTTCTAAGTTAAAAAATCACATTCTAGATTTGACATTATGTTTAAAATAGAAATGACATTCTGAGTAACAAACATTACGAATAGTTCAGAGATTATGAATGAGATGAGACATGATGCTCTAAATTACATTCTGAGTCACAAATGACGTTTTATGTTGTAAATGATGTTCTCAGATAGAGATTATGTTTAAAGTTAAAAGCGATGTTCTAAGTTACAGATTACATTCCAAGTCAGAAAATTTGTTGTCGTTCGAGGTTTAACGTGATGTTCAAACTGCTGTGTTGGAGCTTCCGTAGAGCCACTGCAGCCCAGAGCAGGTCAGGACGTCAGCTGACCTTTGACCTGACATTCAGCCTCCTCTCTTCTCTGAGTGCATCCTGAGCTGGGACGCCAAATGGCACCGAGATGTGGAGTAAATTAAAGGTTAGCGGCGCTGTGGCGAACACATTCAGCGGTTGCTAAGGGAACTGGTGTCACACGCTATAATGCACATCATACTGAGAAAATGATAAAGCTAATAATACACAACGTGTTCTCTACAGACGGCGAGCACTGCATGTCTGATCCAACATTAAAAAGCTCTTCAATATACAAACGCCATAGATCCATAATAATAATAATCATAATTATGTGATAGTAATAATCTGATTGTACAAAGTTCTACATTCTCCCGACGGTAAAAAGCAGCTTGAAGCTTCCGAGACGAACACAACGGGTCAAAGTCGCAGAATATCAAAGATGGCACCACTGGCGTTTTGTTAGCTCACGGCTAGCAGACACCATAGCTCCCGGTGAGGAATGCTAACAAAGCTAACAAGTCCCAGTCAAGTCACCGGAAAACAAAATGGCAGCCGCGAACGCCAAAACGCAGCGGAGACCAAAGCGGGAAACACAAAACACAAAGTCAAGTCCTGCATGCAGAAAATCACATCGTCTGTACAGAAAGTAAACGCCGGCGCAGAGGAGGAGGAAACACGCTGTCTGCTCATGACGTCCTAAAACCTCACATCTCCGGGTAAATAACAGGAACACTGCAAGAGGGCGGGGCCACGTCTCACCTCACTATCCAAAGGCTGACACGCCAACGCCACAGTCAGAGTGTCCTGATGTACGGAGGCTCAGAGGAAACAAAAAGCACCAGCAGCTTAATTAAATATACATCAATTAAAACATTAAATTTATTTGACTGAATCTGTTTAAATATAAACTTTTCATTTTTAAACCTGATGTTTCATCGTGGTCACTATCACAGATATGATGATATAAATATATTTGTTTTCATAGACAGTTGTTGTTGACACTTTTCAGCAATGTTCAAAATGTTATGTTACTGTTAAACACTCGTCTCAATAAAATTGTTTATTTTCTGTCAATAATCAAATCAACATCTGTAAAATCTGGAATTAAAGAACTGGAGTTTTGTTTTTCTCGAAAAACAAAATTAGTCTTAAAAATCCAGTAATTCGTAATAAGTCATATTGTTTTTACATTTTATATTAATTTAAACTCTCGGCTCGTCTCTTATTTTGTCCCCTGTGAGCCTCCGTACAGATGAGTGTAATATGGCCGTCCTGGTGACAGATGACGTGATTGTGACAGTGATTCTGATTGGTCACTGCTTTTATTTACTTCAGTTCTTAAAACAATCAGGAGTCCGTTTGTTGAGCCAGACGTCATTCTGCATCCCCACGGAGACCGATCATGTGATCATGTGACATACGGAGGTCTAGAGACAACGCGTAGAGTTACAGCTCAGCAACTTTAAACGTTTTAAACTCTAATTAGATTTAACTTTATTTATGATTTAAGCATTAAAACAAAATCAGGGCACGTCATCTGTCCTCCTCATGTTTCCTTCCTTCCTTCCTTCCTTCCTTCCTTCCTTCCTTCCTCTCACAGATCTTTTAAATCTAAAACATGTTGTAAAGTTTATTCTGCTAACGAAGCCCAGAGTGGCGCGCAGGCAGCAGACAGACAGCTCGTTAGGGAACCTCGTTAAGGCCCTCCTCATTAGGACACCTGTGGGGGTGGGGGGTGGGGGGGGGGTGGGGGGGGGGGGGGTGGGCAGGTGTGGCTGTTCATGGAAGATCGCAGGTCGGAGAGCGCTGGAAGCCTGTGGAGCTCTCCGAGCCCGATGGAAGCAGAGAGATGAACATCCAAACCTCGTTTCCTGAACCGCTCGTTAGAATTATATTAAATATAAAACATTAAATTTCACCTGTGTGAAGACTTTACGACTCAGACGCGTCAGGTTCTCGTCGCTTATTAGACCCAATTATCAGAATTAATTACATAAATACAGATATTTTCATGTCGGGCAGTAAAATGTGTCGTTTGTTTATTTATTATTTATTATCAATTAACAGGAAGTAAAAATAAACAAATCTGTTCTTTAATCAGCTGGTTCACGTCAGTGACGACGAGATAATGGGTCTAATAACAATCAGTAACCATGGCGACGCCCAGACTGTGTATACAGTTATAATTTTACTCTCTATAGTTATTATCACTGTCAGGTGGAAACCTCGTATCTCCAGAGTTTGTCAGGTTTTCATTTTAATAGAATCATCGAAGAATAAAAATCAATCAGTGACGCTTCGTTAACAGCTAAACTTATTCTGTAATTAATTCCACTTATAACCCTCTTAACTGACAAAGAACCCATTAAGAAGCCCTTAATTAATCTTAATGAATTTACAACACTGTAACGAAGGTATGTTTAATTAAAGGGGTTAATTACAATGTTTTAATTCAAAATATTAATATATGAAGTCATGATTCATCGTGTTCATTTAAAAGCTCGTCATATATTAATATCTTCATGAATTCACCTCAAATAAAAATGATTCAACCTGCAACATTATTTTAATATGATTAAAAACCCTTAATTAATACAGATGACCTTTTAAAAACCCTTAAAACATTCAGGTCCATTAATGTATTCGATAATCTGATAAATATCTATTACTGGTTATTAATAAGTCTCACGTTTATGAACGATGTTAATGAGGTTATCATGAGGTGATTTCAGGAGATAATTAAGATATAATAAAAAATTAATTAAGAGCTAATTAAGAGGTATTTAAAGGAGTCAGATGTGAAAGAGGCGTCGCTCCTGTCCCTCATCCTGACAGAGGAGATAAGAGGTTTCCACACGTTATTACACTCTATGCAGCTGAAATCCAAAGGAGCTGAGAAGAGGAAGCTGATTGGTTGATTGTGCAGTTCACTGCTCTGTGGCCCCGCCCCTCGTCTCCTCTCAAACTTCCTGTCTGGTGTCACACGCCTGGCCTGCTGTCAATCAATCAGTTGTCAAGGCGACGGTGGCCCCATCAAAGACCCGCCCACTCTGGAATTTAGCTGTAAGGACAGAAGAAGACGACCCGTCAACAAACAAACAAAATATTTATTAAAACATGCCTGAATGTGGCGATCTGACGCGTCGCCACAGAGGTGCTGTTTGTTTAAGTAACAGAACGAAGCTACGACACGAGAACAAGGTGAAGTTATGGCTTGTTACAACCTGGTCTCACTTAAAAGCCATCGACAACTGACGCTTGGGCCGTGACTTCCAGGCACCAACAAAACAAGCCGTCCTTAAACGCCAGCATGATACATGGCTTGTTGCTGTTATAGTTTAATAGCGTTCTGCAGCGTTGGGGGAAACAACGAAACAACAACAATGAAAGTTAAAACGGCAGTCCGAGTGGGGAGGGAGGGCTGTTGGGTCCAACAACCACTGACTTTCACCCAGGAGGCCGGTGTTCACTTCCTGTAAGATTGTAAAGCCACATCCTGTTCTTTTTCCCTAAACGTAACCACGTGTGGTTGCTAGTAGTGTTGGCTAAACGTAACCACGTGTGTGTGTTGGCTAAACGTAACCACGTGTGTGTGTGTTGGCTAAACGTAACCACGTGTGTGTGTGTTGGCTAAACGTAACCATGTGTGTGTGTGTTGGCTAAACGTAACCACGTGTGTGTGTTGGCTAAACGTAACCACGTGTGTGTGTGTTGGCTAAACGTAACCATGTGTGTGTGTGTTGGCTAAACGTAACCACGTGTGTGTGGTTGGCTAAACGTAACCATGTGTGTGTGTGTTGGCTAAACGTAACCATGTGTGTTGTGTTGGCTAAACGTAACCACGTGTGTGTGTTGGCTAAACGTAACCATGTGTGTGTGTGTTGGCTAAACGTAACCACGTGTGTGTGGTTGGCTAAACGTAACCACGTGTGTGTGGTGTTGGCTAAACGTAACCACGTGTGTGTGTGTTGGCTAAACGTAACCACGTGTGTGTGTGTTGGCTAAACGTAACCACGTGTGTGTGTGTTGGCTAAACGTAACCACGTGTGTGTGTGTTGGCTAAACGTAACCACGTGTGTGTGTGTTGGCTAAACGTAACCACGTGTGTGTGTGTTGGCTAAACGTAACCACGTGTGTGTGTGTGTTGGCTAAACGTAACCACGTGTGTGTGTGTTGGCTAAACGTAACCACGTGTGTGTGTGTTGGCTAAACGTAACCACGTGTGTGTGTGTTGGCTAAACGTAACCACGTGTGTGTGTGTTGGCTAAACGTAACCACGTGTGTGTGGTGTTGGCTAAACGTATGTGTGTGTGTGTTGCTAAACGTAACCATGTGTGTGTGTTGGCTAAAACCACGTGTGTGTGTTGGCTAACGTTGTGTGCTGTGTGTGTGTGTTGGCTAAACGTAACCACGTGTGTGTGTGTTGGCTAAACGTAACCAGGTGTGTGTGTGTGTTGGCTAAACGTAACCAGGTGTGTGTGTGTGTTGGGTGTTGTGTTTGGCTAAACGTAACCACGTGTGTGTGTTGGCTAAACGTAACCAGTGTGTAACCAGTGTGTGTGTGTGCTAAACGTAACCACGTGGTGTGTGTTGGCTAAACGTAACGTGTGTGTGCTAACGTAACGTGTGTGTGTTGGCTAAACGTAACCAGGTGTGTGTGTGTGCTAAGTAACCAAAAGTGTGTGTTGGCTGAAACGTAAAAACGTAACCACGTGTGTGTGTTGGCTAACGTGTATGCTAAACGTACCACATGTTGTGAAGGTGAGTGGAAACTTTTGTAGAGCCAATAGTGTGTTGCAGGGATGATGTTTTTCTGAAGTTAGCGTCGCCATGGTTACCTCGTCAAACAGCATCCGGGATTTTTGTACTGAATTTTGGATTATTGCGGACAATAAACTCAGTGACAAACAAATATTTCTGATCCTGACAGGTTTTGCTCAGTAAGATAAAAAGCTACATTAGGCCGTAAACAAACTACACCACAGTCACATGATCTAACGTCATCGCCATAGTGAGGTTGTAACATCATGTTTGACGTGATGGCGTTCTGTAGTCTCATCTCGTCACAGACACAAAAAGCGGTAAATTGACTGTGGGGTATTTACTGACGTCTCCTCAGCTTGGGTTAACACCAGGGAACAGGAAGTGCTAAAATGCTAACATGCTAACTCACTCCTCCAAGCGGTTGTGAACGCAAGGCTAACGTTATTTTTACAGCAACAATTTAAAAGATATATTTAGCAGTCTCCGTCTGTAAAACGTACAGCTGAGAGTCTGGGACTTGCATATGTGCACGTCTAAAAAGGTGACTCTCTGGCTCTGCAGGGAGATGTCTCTCGTTTTAACTGTCCTCTGGCCTCTGACCTGTCTGATGGTGATCAAACTGACCTCTGACCTGTTCTTACTTGCTGAGCGTGGAGGGGGAGCCTGAGCGGTGGAAATGCACGATCTGCCACTTCCCGTCGCGGCGGTGCCACACCCTGGTCTCCTCTGATTGGGCGGTGCGAGGCGTCCCGTTGGCGTCGATGTACTGTGTCACTCTGATGTAAGCGATGCAGGCGGCCTCGTCCCCGACCAGGTGGATGTGAGGGTTCAGGATGGTGGTGTGGACCGGTTTACTGTTCTTAGACCACACTGAGGACACACAGACATAGCAGACACGTGTTAGAGTAACGTATACGACCACAGTCGAAACGAACGAAACCGTCAGTCACACAGGAAGTTTAGTTCAGCTCACAGTTTTCAAAGTAAAAGCGGTGGAAGTCCAGGCCTTCGACCAGATTCCCCAACGCCTCAGGCTCGAACGCCGTCACAGCCGGGTCACACATTTTACTGAGACGGACAGACAGTTACAGTCAGGACAGATTTTTCACAATAAGAGTGCTACAGTGATCAACGTTAGTCTGTAAAGGATCGTCCACATGATAACGATAATGACGTGTCCACACTGATCCACAGAGGACGACAGTACAAAGTGCTAACATGCTAACATGCTAACTCATGTTGCTGCAGTGAGAGGTTAGTAATATTTTATCTCATATTGGCATCACAGACATACAACGCGTCTGTTGAGCCGTATTCTCTCTGAAATGTAAAATATTTTCACTCTGCTGATGTATTCCGGAGTAAATGACGTTATCCTCGTCGTCTTTCTCTCGGCTGCTTGTCACTATCTGACTGGGGCTGTTTAACAGCGACACATGCTGTGTCTCAAATCACGTGCTTCTGTACTTACATTTAATATTTTGAGTGCATAAGTGCATTCACACTCAGATATATATACATAGATGTCGCACCCTGGCTTGTGGGCTGTGTCAGTACCGCCGCCATCTTGCCTAGGTGCTCTGACCGGTTCAGACCCGTGTCAGACTCGGCAAAAATGCCACATTTTTGCTCTGCACTTGGGTGTACGAACTAAAGAAGTGTTTAAACCAAGCAAAAGGGAATAACATTCCACAGGTAAGAAGTTGTTTTACAATATTTTACTGTTACGAACATGTTTAATGAGATATATATCTCAAAAAGTGATCCTTCTTTTAAGCTAATCAAGTAAAGTAACTGTCCTGATCTGGTCCTAATGCCAAATTAAGCTAACGCTATGTCACACAACTTAAAGAAAAAAGGTTAACATTTATATAATATTACTTATAAAATTATGATGCTTTGTCAAACAGCTATGTCGGTGTATGTGTTAAACTATCTACTAACTAATTGTCAACTATCTGTTTCATGGCACCAACGTGACATAACACAGTATAACGTTAGTAGTTAACTTGCGGCCCACAGATAGGAGACGGGCATGGGTAGCAGCAGTGAGGAGAAAGGACTTTGTCCCAGTGACTCCTCAGTCATCTGCAGCTGTCACTTCAGACCTGAGGACTTCCACAGGACTGGACAGACTGTCTGTTTAAGGGACGGAGTGACTCCCTCTGTATTATATGTTTGTAAATATGACCTAATAATGTAAACAGTTCTGTGTCCAGGCTCCCATGAGCACTGTGGTGTTATACATATGAGATTAAAGCAAAATGTTGTGTAAACATGCAGCTCTAAGTCATTTATTTTCACTTGTACAAAACCAACATTTGTTAATCAGAATCTGCACTGCAGCTCGGCACAACCCCGCTGATACACTATTTTTTGCACATTGTGTGAAATGTGAATAAACATTTATAATCAAAATTAATAATTAAATGACATCATGGTAGGGCATTGTACATCTAGTAAGAAAAAAGAATATTTATTACATGGGGAAAGTTTAGTTTAAATGTTACTTTATCTACATAAGATCAAATATTTTGGTATGAAAAGCTGCATTTTTTATTTAACCAAGTATCCTGTATCATAACTACATGTCTGACGATTGTAACAAACCAAACCGCATGAAAATCGGTTAAGAATTCAGCGAGTAATGATGATTTTAATCATAAATAATCTCCTGCCTCAATAGACATACATGCATTAGGCAGCGCGGCTCCACCTGGGCAAGATGGCGGCCGCGTTGACGTATCGCTCCAATGAGGAGCACCGTTGAATGCGGCATCTACGTATATATATCTATGGTTCACACTGAGAAGTATGGAAAATGCAGTGCACTATGAGTACCTGGATGGTGCATTCAAAACGGTCAAGAAGTTGAGTGTGGAACTATGGACACTTCTCGCCCTCAATGGTTGCCATCTTGGCTACGTAGCGGAAGGGGAGGGACCACAGGAAATGGCGGCTGAGGACTGTGCGACCGTGAATGTCGCTGCATTGTAAAAATACATGTGTTTTTTGCACTAAGCACCACTATACTGCTGTCAGGTATAAAGGCTCATTTATGCTCCCTTTACATACGAAAATGTATACGTCCATTTCAAACGATGTTACCATCACTGCCCACATACTTCCATGTGTCCTTTATGATGGCATGGATGTTAACCAATATATCCACCAGGGGGCAGCCCAGCAAGTTTATGACAACAACAAACTCAGAAACAAACATGGCGACTGTGGAGGAGATATTGATAATGTACCTCTTGCATAAAAGACAAACACAGAGGCAGTGTTGTAGGAGGCGGTGGTCGGTGAGGCCGTTAAATACATCGCGACTGGAGGACGGAGAATTCTTTTCTCTAGTACTGCCGATGAGAGAAACTGAATTGTTATTTCTTCTTCGTGTCTCACTAGAGCTATGTATCAGGTAGTGACAGCAACACTGCCCCCACAGTTCCCGGTGGTACTGCTCCGTTTGACCCGTATCCATAAGCTTTATGGAAACGTGCAGAAATATGGACGAAATGAACGCAGAGCACGGACAGAAGGCTCCGTTCGTATCCGGATCCGTATTTAACGTTGAGCATAAATGAGCCTTAAGCCAGCAGTGTGTTTATTGGGTTAATTTAGCAGTCTGTAATGATTTGGTACCACGAACGATAACGAATGCTAATGCTAGTTTGCAAACTAGCTAATTTGCGGTCGTCATTTCCGGTGAGTGCACAATGGCTGTGTTTGGTTTGAGACAACGAAATTCGCTCACTACACCAATAAGTACATAGTGCACATAGTATACTACATGGAAGTGTGCTAACAGAAGTTTGTGATTTGAGACACAGTGACAGAGAATTTCAAAATAAAGGTTTACACTAAAGATGATGATACAGATCATTACTTTCACTTTGCATTGATGATATTAAATAGTTGATCATCAAGTTGTTACACTGATCAAGATCAATGGATTGTTACACCCAGAGTAAAAAGGGATGCACGATAATATAGACATACCAGTATCGGCCGATATCGGCTTTAAAATGACTGATCAGAATTGGCCAACGTGGCTTTTCTTATTTTGCACAATTTACAGGCACTGAACAGTGTTTCATGTCTCCATCTGCTGATGGGCCGTCACCATCACAGTCTGTGTGTATAATATGTTAATTCACTACAGAAGAGACTTGATGATGATCACTGACATCAGGAGGGAGAAAGGAGGATATATCGATATCTGTACCGATTATTACAGATCAGCATATCGGCAACAAATACAATATCATGCATCTCTAGTAGTAAACAGTGGCACCAAGGACAACTCCTCTGTTCACCTGAGTTAAAACAATGACAGTCATTTTTATCGTTCTGGTTGTGTTCGGATCTTTAAACAGGAAGGGACTTTCACAATAAGAGCCTCATCAGTGTGTTACATACGTGTAGCTCTCAAAGTCTCCATTGCTGATCGCCTCGATGAGCTGCTCCGTGACTTTGATGATGTCCTGTTTCCTCACTGATGGACAACGACAGACAGACAGACAGACAGACAGACAGGTTAGTATCATAGTTGAAGCGTCTGTATTTCCTGGGTCTAGACGTTTGGATCTGCCCACTCCACTAAGTTTAAGCTGACAGATTCTGGTCCGACATTGTGACGTCAAACAGCCGCTTCACAGTTAAAATTAAAAAAACAACACATAGCAGTGTGGTGGGAGTCAGGCAGCCAATCAGCCCCATGGGCGGGACCAATGCTGTCATCAGGCTGTTGTCAGGCGGTGCATCAGGACCTGCTGCTGTCGAGGCTGTTCTACGTCAGCATGTCTGCTCATTATCGTCTCATATCATATTTTATTTTCACTTCGCTCTGCTCCATCCACCAAACAGCTCCGACAACTGTCCCATAACAAGCAAGCTCCACCTTTTCAGTGCACCACAGGTGTACGCTGGCGTGTTAATGGTGTGGAGCCACTCGGGCGGATATGTTGGTCTCTTGTGAGTTAGAGCGACACACTCAGTCCGTTTCCATGACAACAGAGGGAAGGGATTTATATAAATCCCTGTAAACATGTCAGTGTGAGTGAAATGGTCCTGCAGTGAATGTGTCACAGTGGGACTAACACACCCAGATCATGTGACTCCTGCATGTATACAGTCAATCAGACCCAAACTGGCCGAGGCGCTCTGAGCATGCTCCACAGTTTCCGCCCCGGGCTTTGACCCGGAAGTCCAATAGCATTAAATGTGTAAGAGAAGAAGAAGCCAGGTAACAACATGGAGAAATCTACATCCAGACCCGTGACTTTTTGGACGGACCAAATGTACAGAGCTGTAAAGTTGTCCACCATGGTAGCAGTTAGCTGCTAGCTAACCGTAGCTAACTTGTTTGTCCATTGTTTGGTCTGTGACGTAATAGGTCAACAGGAAAAAGGTCCAATACTAACAAGCTGAAAGGGGGCATATCTCCACCTATTGTAGAGGAGTCGCACATACTTGGCTCAATAAATGGATTCCCCTCCCGTGCTTGTATACTGGGACAAGGACAGTAGGCCAGTTAGATGTCCTCGTCCAGCTGGGACTGGAGCTCCACTTCACTGTTACCATGGAAACGTACTGAGTGTCTCAGTGAAGATGGAAACAGAGTGAAACAAGTTCTGTTTGAATCGGCCTGTCAATCATCACTGTGTGTGTGTGTGTGTGTGTGTGTGTGTGTGTGTACCTCTGGTATCTTCATCCTCGATGGTGGTGTTTGTGCTCTCAGATGATTCCTACAACAACAACAAAGATCAGCTCATTCAGCCACAGTCTCTGTCAGTGCCGGCATTTGATTGGCTGTTAGACCTCAACAAGGCGGGTCTTATCTAATGAGTTCAGAATGCAGCAGCACGTGTACTAACAGGAACTAAGAAACGAGATCATATTTCTCCTGTTTTAGCTTCTCTGCACTGGCTCCCTGTAAAATCCAGAATTGAATTTAAAATCCTACTGTTAACTTATAAAGCTCTAAATGGTCAAGCTCCGTCATATCTTAGAGAGCTCATAGTGCCATATTATCCCACCAGAACACTGCGCTCTGAGAACGCAGGGTTACTCGTGGTCCCTAAAGTCTCCAAAAGTAGATCAGGAGCCAGAGCCTTCAGCTATCAGGCTCCTCTCCTGTGGAATCATCTTCCTGTTACCGTCCGGGAGGCAGACACCGTCTCCACATTTAAGACTAGACTTAAGACTTTCCTCTTTGATAAAGCTTATAGTTAGGGCTGGCTCAGGCTTGCCCTGTACCAGCCCCTAGTTAGGCTGACTTAGGCCTAGTCTGCCGGAGGACCCCCCTATAATACACCGGGCACCTTCTCTCCTTCTCTCTCTCTCCTCTCTCTCTCTCTCTCTCTCTCTCTCTCCTTCTCTCTCTCTCTCTCGTATTCTATTACTGCATCTTGCTAACTCGGCCATTCTGGATGTCACTAACTCGGCTTCTTCTCCGGAGCCTTTGTGCTCCACTGTCTCTCAGATTAACTCATATCACAGCGGTGCCTGGACAGCGTGACGTGTGTGGTTGTGCTGCTGCCGTGGTCCTGCCAGATCTTGCTCATTTAGTCATACTTCTACTGTTATTATACACATATGACTATTGTCACACATGTATACTGTCAGATATTAATACATACTTTCAACATATTGTACCACAGTAGCCAGAACTATAACTATAATATTATTACTTTCATTAATGTTGTTGTAAGCTACTGTCATTACCTGCATCTCTCTCTCTCTCTCTCTCTCTCTCTGTGTCTCATTGTGTCATATGGATTACTGTTAATTTATCATGCTGATCTGTTCTGTACGACATCTATTGCACGTCTGTCCGTCCTGGAAGAGGGATCCCTCCTCAGTTGATCTTTCTGAGGTTTCTACCGGTTTTTTCCCCGTTAAAGGGTTTTTTTGGGGAGTTTTTCCTGATCAGCTGTGAGGGTCATAAGGACAGAGGGATGTCGTATGCTGTAAAGCCCTGTGAGGCAAATTGTGATTTGTGATATCTGATTGCTTCAGACAAAGGACTCCTCTCTGTTCTTGTTTTATTAGATCTTAGTGCGGCGTTTGACACAATTGACCATCAAATTCTACTGCAGAGACTGGATCACCTAATTGGCCTAAAAGGTTCAGCACTAAGCTGGTTTAAATCTTATTTATCTGATCGTTTTCAGTTTGTTGACGTTCATAATGAATCATCCCTACGTACCAAAGTTTGTTTTGGAGTTCCGCAAGGTTCTGTGCTCGGACCAATCCTATTTACTCTATATATGCTTCCTTTAGGTAACATCATTAGAAATCACTCTATAAATTTCCATTGTTATGCGGATGAT
This sequence comes from Epinephelus coioides, assembly GCA_900536245.1. Taxonomy (NCBI): domain Eukaryota; kingdom Metazoa; phylum Chordata; class Actinopteri; order Perciformes; family Serranidae; genus Epinephelus; species Epinephelus coioides. Next base: position 591,575 of record UNPE01000527.1, read on the forward strand.
ACACAGTTGTATTTATCGATGAAGCCAGGAGAAAGTAATCAATTAACTAAACTCCATAACTGCCTTAAAGACATAAAAACTTGGATGAGCACCAATTTCCTGATGTTAAATTCAGACAAAACTGAAGTTATTGTTCTTGGCCCCAAACAACTCAGAGACTCTTTATCTGATGACATAGTTTCTCTAGATGGCATTGCTCTGGCCTCTAGCACTACCGTAAGAAACCTCGGAGTAATATTTGATCAAGATTTGTCTTTTAATTCTCATTTAAAACAAACCTCACGGACTGCATTTTTTCATCTGCGTAATATTGCGAAAATTAGGCCTATCCGGACCCGAAAAGATGCAGAAAAATTGGTCCACGCTTTTGTTACCTCTAGGCTGGATTACTGTAACTCTCTATTATCAGGTAGCTCTAGTAAGTCCTTAAAAACTCTCCAGCTAATTCAGAATGCAGCAGCACGTGTACTAACAGGAACTAAGAAACGAGATCATATTTCTCCTGTTTTAGCTTCTCTGCACTGGCTCCCTGTAAAATCCAGAATTGAATTTAAAATCCTACTGTTAACTTATAAAGCTCTAAATGGTCAAGCTCCGTCATATCTTAGAGAGCTCATAGTGCCATATTATCCCACCAGAACACTGCGCTCTGAGAACGCAGGGTTACTCGTGGTCCCTAAAGTCTCCAAAAGTAGATCAGGAGCCAGAGCCTTCAGCTATCAGGCTCCTCTCCTGTGGAATCATCTTCCTGTTACCGTCCGGGAGGCAGACACCGTCTCCACATTTAAGACTAGACTTAAGACTTTCCTCTTTGATAAAGCTTATAGTTAGGGCTGGCTCAGGCTTGCCCTGTACCAGCCCCTAGTTAGGCTGACTTAGGCCTAGTCTGCCGGAGGACCCCCCTATAATACACCGGGCACCTTCTCTCTTCTCTCCTTCTCTCTCTCTCTCTCTCTCTCTCTCTCTCTCTCCTTCTCTTTCTCTCTCTCTCTCTCTCTCTCTCTCTCTCTCACTCTCTCTCTCTCTCTTATTCTATTACTGCATCTTGCTAACTCGGCCATTCTGGATGTCACTAACTCGGCTTCTTCTCCGGAGCCTTTGTGCTCCACTGTCTCTCAGATTAACTCATATCACAGCGGTGCCTGGACAGCGTGACGTGTGTGGTTGTGCTGCTGCCGTGGTCCTGCCAGATGCCTCCTGCTGCTGCTGCCATCATTAGTCATTAGTCATACTTCTACTGTTATTATACACATATGACTATTGTCACACAAGTATACTGTCAGATATTAATACATACTTTCAACATATTGTACCACAGTAGCCAGAACTATAACTTGTTGTTGTAAACTACTGTCATTACCTGCATCTCTCTCTCTCTCTCTCTCTCTCTCTCTCTCTCTCTCTCTCTGTCTCATTGTGTCATATGGATTACTGTTAATTTATTATGCTGATCTGTTCTGTACGACATCTATTGCACGTCTGTCCGTCCTGGAAGAGGGATCCCTCCTCAGTTGCTCTTCCTGAGGTTTCTACCGTTTTTTTTTCCCCGTTAAAGGGATTTTTTGGGGAGTTTTTCCTGATCAGCTGTGAGGGTCATAAGGACAGAGGGATGTCGTATGCTGTAAAGCCCTGTGAGGCAAATTGTGATTTGTGATATTGGGCTTTATAAATAAAATTGAAATTGAATTGAAATTGATATTGGGCTTTATAAATAAAATTGATTGATTGATTGATTGAGTTGGAGAATCAAAACAAAATCAAACCTGCTAATGTCACGTAAAGTTATCAATAAAATTAAAGGGACAGTTGAGAGTTTTGCGGTGTGGTTGTGTGAGGCACTGATCCACAGTCAGAGTGTTTCCTACAGCAGACGTCAGTCAGCTGACATGAAGGTCAGTGACGTCCTGCTGTGGGCGGAGTCAGCAACAAGATGTATTTTAACCACCTAAAAAGTCTAGTTTAAGTGTTTGATATATTTAGATTATGTTCACAGCTTTACCTTAATGTCAGCCTGTTTGAGCCTTGTCACAGTCACCAGACTCCATTGAGAAAAACAGTGATTTAACATCAGTGAACATGTAGTTGGGGGATCACTCCTCAGCCTACCCGGTAAGGTCTACTCCAGGGTGCTGGAGAAGAGGGTCCGGTCGATAGTTGAACCTCAGATTGAGGAGGAGCAATGTGGTTTTTGTCCCAGACATGGAACCGTGGACCAGCTCTTTACCCTCGCCAGGGTGCTGGAGGGGGCATGGGAGTTTGCCCAACCAGTCCACATGTGTTTTGTGGATTTGGAGAAGGCTTACGACCGTGTCCCCAGGGGCATCCTGTGGGGGGTGCTCCGGGAGTATGGGGTTGGTGGCCCCTTGCTAAGGACCATCCAGTCCCTGTACCGAACTGTTCGGAACTGTTCCCGGTGAGGGTTGGACTCCGCCAGGGCTGCCCTTTGTCACTGGTTCTGTTCATAACTTTTATGGACAGAATTTCTAGGTGCAGCCGAGTGGTGGAGGGTGTCAGGTTCTGTGATGGGAGGATCTCGTCCCTGCTTTTTGCGAATGACGTGGCCCTCCTAGCTCCATCGAACAGTGACCTCCAGCTCTCGCTGGGGCGGTTCACAGCCGAGTGTGAAGCAGCTGGGATGAGAATCAGCACCTCCAAGTCTGAGGCCATCGTCCTCAGCCGGAAAAGGGTGGATTGCCCACTCCAGGTCGGGGGGGAGGTCCTGCCTCAGGTGGAGGAGTTTAAGTATCCTCGGGATCTTGTTCATGAGTGAGGATAGGATGGAGCGGGAGATTGACAGGCGGATTGGGGCGGCGTCAGCAGTGATGCAGGCGCTTAACCGGTCCATTGTGGTGAAGAGGGAACTTAGCCAGAAAGCGAAGCTCTCAATTTACCGGTCGATCTACGTTCCAACCCTCACCTATGGTCACGAGCTCTGGGTAGTGACTGAAAGAACGAGATCGCGAGTACAAGCGGCCGAAATGAGTTTCCTCCGCAGGGTGGCTGGGCTCAGCCTTAGGGATAGGGTGAGGAGCTGAGACATCCGGGAAGGACTCGGAGTAGAGCCGCTGCTCCTCCACATCGAGAGGAGCCAGTTGAGGTGGTTCGAGCATCTGGTAAGGATGCCTCCGGACGCCTCCCTTGGGAGGTGTTTTGGGCATGTCCAACAGGGAGGAGACCTCGGGGCCGCCCCAGGACACGCTGGAGGATTTTTACAATGCCTGGCTGTCCTGGGAACGCCTCGGGGTTCCCGCGGAAGAGCTGATGGAAGTGGCTGGAGGCTGCTGCCCCCGCGACCCGGACCCAGATAAGCGGAGGACAACGAGTACGAGTACGAACATGGAGCTGCTGGTCAACTGCTGCCTCCATCTGTTAGTGTGTTTGTGTCACTGTGTGACTTTGGTGAATCTAAATTAACCCTTTAAACACCAAAGTCACACAGTGACACAAACACACTAACAGATGGAGGCAGCAGTCGACCAGCAGCTCCTGTGTTCACTGGTGTTAAATCACTGTTTTTATCTATGGAGTCTGGTGACTGTGACGAGAGCACTCACAGATTTCTGCTTTTAAATCCTATCATCCCTCACACTGGGTGCTTTTATTGTGTCACACACTGATAATTCCCACACGCAAACGGCAACAAATATGTTCCAAATATGTGGGTGTGTGTTATAACGGAGTGTGTCACATGACACTGTGAGACAACACACACCTGATGATACACAGGACAGTGCTAAGTTATAGTCACTAATATATAGTCAGTAATAATAATAACAATAATAATAATAATAATAAGCAACAACAATAATAATAACAACAATAAAAACAATAACAATAATAACAATAATAATAATAAATAAATAATTGAACAAAGAGGAGTTTACCTTGACTCCGTCAGCCTTCTTGTTGCTTCCACTCTTTCCTCCTGATCGAGGGACGAGGATGAAGAGAAACAAAAGCAGCAGAGTCAGAAAGAAAGGAACGAACGCAGAGAAGAGGAGAGACGGCATGGTAACCTCTGCCTACATGTCTCCCAGCAAACTGACAGGAAGTACTTCAAAATAAAACAACAACTTTAAAACGGTTTTACAGTCGAATCTGACTGAAGAAGGACGGAGGAAATAAAATGACTTCAAATAAAAGACAAGAGTCCTGACAAAGACAGAGCTGCTTCCTGTCCAAGAGTCTGACTTCAGCTGGCCCTCTGTCTGTCTGTCTGTGTGTGTGTCTGTGTGTCTGTGTGTGTCTCTGTGTGTCTGTGTGTGTCTGTGTGTGTGTGACTGCAGAGTGGTTGCAGGATGGTTGCATACATACATACAGACAGACAGACAGACAGACAGACAGACAGCGGAGAGAGTGGAGGCCAAATTTAGGTTCAACTTGAGATAATAGCAGAGACACATTCCTGTGTTCACACTCACGACACGTTCATAACTCGTTTACGTTGACCTCATTAATCAGATCAGTGTTTTATATTAACAAACACGTTTTAATCATCTGTCTGTCTGTGTGTCTGTCTGTGTGTCTGTGTGTGTCTGTGTGTCTGTCTCTGTCGGTGGTTTCCAGTCTATTTTTAGCTCAGTGGTTCCTGAGTGTGTTTGAAACTATATGACAGCTGCTGCTGACACACACACACACACACACACACACACACACACACACACACACACACAGTGTTAACCTGTTAATTGTGTGTAAGTGGGCAGCTGATTGGTTAGTCTCTGTGTCTGCTACTGTGACACCAACAGGTCAAAGGTCAAACACAATGAGACTTGACAGCAGCTGGAAACTTACCAGAGAAATTCCTGGTGGCCAACATGGTGGTCAGGATGGCTCCCTGAAGGAAAGGAGACAAGGAGAGAAGGCAGGGAGGAGGGAAAAGAAAGGAAGGAAAGAAAAGAGGGAAAGGAAAGAGGGGAGGGTAAGACAGAAGGAAGGAAGGAAGGAAGGAAGGAAGGAAGGAAGGAAGGAAGAGAAGAAGGGGCAGAGAAAAGAAGGAAAGAAACAAAGGAGGAAAGAAGGTAAAGGATAAAGTATGGGAAGAATAAAAGGAGGAAGGAAAGAATAGAGGGAGGAAGGCAGGAAGAAAGGAAGAAGGTGGGGAGGATGAATATGGAAAGGACAGAAGAAGGAAAAGAAGAACAAGGTAAGAGAGGAAGGAAGAAGGGGAATGAAAGGACGGGAAAGTAAAGGAAGGAAGAGAGGAAGGGAAGAAGGTACATTTGAACCGCGCTTAGCAGGTTGTCACAGAGAGTCGCTCCAACACTCACAGTGAGTGTTTCAAGATGGCTGCTCTGAGAGTGTGGCGTTCTGCTCTGAGTGTGGAGTTCTGAGAGTGTGGCGCTAGAGTGTGGCGCTCTGAGAGTGTGGCGCTCTGAGTGTGGCGCTCTGAGAGTGTGGCGCTCTGAGAGTGTGGTGCTCTGCTTTGAGAGTGTGGCGCTCTGAGAGTGTGGCGCTCTGAGAGTGTGGCACTCTGAGAGTGGCCTTGTGTGCGAGAGTGTGGAGCTCTGAGTGGCACTCTGAGAGTGTGGCGCTCTACTCTGAGAGTGTGGAGCTCTGAGAGTGTAGTGCTCTGAGAGTGTGGCGCTCTACTCTGAGAGTGTGGTGCTCTGAGAGTGTGGCTCTCTGAGAGTGTGGCACTCTGAGAGTGTGGCGCTCTGAGAGTGTAGTGCTCTGAGAGTGTGGCGCTCTGAGAGTGTGGCTCTCTGAGAGTGTGGCGCTCTGCTCTGAGAGTGTGGCGCTCTGAGAGTGTAGTGCTCTGAGAGTGTGGCGCTCTACTCTGACAGTGTGGAGCTCTGAGAGTGTGGCACTCTGAGAGTGTGGCGCTCTGAGAGTGTGGCACTCTGCTCTGAGAGTGTGGCACTCTGCTCTGAGAGTGTGGCGCTCTGAGAGTGTGGCGCTCTGCTCTGAGAGTGTGGTGCTCTGAGAGTGTGGCACTCTGAGAGTGTGGTGCTCTGAGAGTGTGGCGCTCTGAGAGTGTGGTGCTCTGAGAGTGTGGCACTCTGAGAGTGTGGTGCTCTGCTCTGAGAGTGTGGCGCTCTGAGAGTGTGGCGCTCTGAGAGTGTGGCACTCTGAGAGTGTGGCGCTCTGAGAGTGTGGCACTCTGAGAGTGTGGCACTCTGAGAGTGTGGCGCTCTGCTCTGAGAGTGTGGCGCTCTGAGAGTGTGGCACTCTGAGAGTGTGGCGCTCTGAGAGTGTGGCACTCTGAGAGTGTGGCGCTCTGAGAGTGTGGCACTCTGAGAGTTGTGGCACTCTGAGAGTGTGGCGCTCTGCTCTGAGAGTGTGGAGCTCTGAGAGTGTGGCGCTCTGCTCTGAGAGTGTGGAGTTCTGAGAGTGTGGTGCTCTGCTCTGAGAGTGTGGAGCTCTGAGAGTGTGGTGCTCTGAGAGTGTGGCGCTCTGCTCTGAGAGTGTGGAGCTCTGAGAGTGTGGTGCTCTGAGAGTGTGGCGCTCTGCTCTGAGAGTGTGGAGTTCTGAGAGTGTGGCGCTCTGCTCTGAGAGTGTGGCACTCTGAGAGTGTGGAGCTCTGAGAGTGTGGCGCTCTGCTCTGAGAGTGTGGAGTTCTGAGAGTGTGGCGCTCTGCTCTGAGAGTGTGGAGTTCTGAGAGTGTGGCACTCTGCTCTGAGAGTGTGGAGCTCTGAGAGTGTGGTGCTCTGCTCTGAGAGTGTGGAGCTCTGAGATTGTGGCGCTCTGAGAGTGTGGCGCTCTACTCTGAGAGTGTGGAGCTCTGAGAGTGTGGCGCTCTGAGAGTGTGGTGCTCTGAGAGTGTGGCGCTCTGCTCTGAGAGTGTGGCACTCTGAGTAGTGCCTGGGTGCTCTGAGAGTGTGGTGCTCTGAGAGCGTGGCGCTCTGAGAGTGTGGTGCTCTGAGAGTGTGGCGCTCTGAGAGCGTGGCGCTCTGAGAGTGTGGCGCTCTGAGAGTGTGGCGCTCTGCTCTGAGAGTGTGGAGTTCTGAGAGTGTGGCGCTCTGCTCCGAGAGTGTGGCGCTCTGCTCTGAGAGTGTGGCGCTCTGCTCTGAGAGTGTGGAGTTCTGAGAGTGTGGCGCTCTGTTCTGAGAGTGTGGCGCTCTGTTCTGAGAGTGTGGAGTTCTGAGAGTGTGGCGCTCTGCTCCGAGAGTGTGGCGCTCTGTTCTGAGAGTGTGGTGCTCTGCTCTGAGAGTGTGGCGCTCTGCTCTGAGAGTGTGGCGCTCTGTTCTGAGAGTGTGGTGCTCTGCTCTGAGAGTGTGGCGCTCTGTTCTGAGAGTGTGGCGCTCTAAGAGTATGGCGCTCTGTTCTGAGAGTGTGGCGCTCTAAGAGTATGGCACTCTGTTCTGAGAGTATGGCGCTCTGTTCTGAGAGTATGGCGCTCTGTTCTGAGAGTGTGGCGCTGTGCTCTGAGAGTGTGGCGCTCTGAATAACAGAACAGCTAGGTGTGTTACAGAGCATTGCTCTGACACTACCAGTGACCTCTGACCTACCTTTAGTTTCCTCCTGGCGTTGAACTTCTTCAGACACTCGACTGTTTCCTGTCTGTGCATACAGGACGCCACTGTGGAGCGATGCTGTGAGGAAGACATCATCATCATCATCCTCATCGTCATGGTGATAAACATGTAAATGTGCTGAGTGTGTATGAGAGTGCAGCTCACAGAGATCCAGGGATGTTTGAGCGCCTCGGCTGCTGTGATCCGTTTGGACGGGTTAATGGTCAACATCTTATTAATGAGGTCTTTGGCTTCAGGGGTCACCGTGTCCCACTCTGGGGACGGAAACTACAGGAGGAGGACATGAGGAGAGGAGGAGGACAGGAGGACAGAAGGAGAGGAGGACAGAAGGACAGGAGAAGAGGAAGACAGGAGGACAGGAGGACAGAAGGACAGGAGGACAGCAGGACAGGAGAAGAGGAAGACAGCAGAGGGATAGGAGGAGAAGAGAGGAACAGGAGGAGAAGAGGACAGGAGGGGGACAAAGGAGTCAAAGTGAGCTTATGTTAGTCACGCCCCTACCTCAACACACCACTGGCCAATTACTGAGCTCCGTCATGAAACTATAGGTAAACAGTCACCTGAGGACATGCAGGGTCATGTGACAGAGGTGCAGGGGTCATGTGACAGAGGTGCAGGGTCATGTGACAGAGGTAATAGAGTCATGTGACAAGAGGTGCAGGGTCATGTGACAGAGGTATAGAGTCATGTGACAGAGGTGCAAGGTCATGTGACCGACGTACAGACTCATGTGACAGATGTACAGGGTCATGTGACAGACGTACAGACTCATGTGACAGAGGTGCAGGGTCATGTGACAGAGATGCAGGGTCATGTGACAGACGTACAGATTCACGTGACAGAGGTGGAGGTCATGTGACAGACGTACAGACTCATGTGACAGAGGTGCAGGGTCATGTGACAGAGATGCAGGGTCATGTGACAGAGGTATAGAGTCATGTGACAGAGGTGCAGGGTCATGTGACAGAGGTGCAGGGTCATGTGACAGACGTACAGACTCGTGACAGATGTACAGGGTCATGTGACAGAACGTACAGACTCATGTGACAGAGGTGCAGGGTCATGTGACAGACGTACAGACTCATGTGACAGAGGTGCAGGGTCATGTGACAGAGATGCAGGGTCATGTGACAGACGTACAGACTCATGTGACCAGAGGTACAGGGTCATTTGACAGAGGTGCAGACTCGTGACCAGAGTCATGTGACATGCAGGTCATGTGACAGACGTGTGACAGGGTTCATGTGACAGACAGTCATGTGACAGAGTCAGAGTGACAGAGGCAGGTGACCAGACAGAGGTGACACCAGTGTGACAGTGAGGTGCAGGGTCATTGTGACTCAGACAGAGGTGCAGGGTCATGTGACAGAGGTTCATGTGACAGAGGTACAGGGTAGACGTACAGACTCAGACAGGACTCATGTGTGCAGGGTCATGTGACAGACGTGACGAGGTTCATGTGACAGACGTACAGACTCATGACACAGTGACCAGGGTCATGACAGACAGGTCATGTGACAGACGACTCATGTGACAGAGGTACAGGGTGTGCAGAGGTATGTGACAGAGGTACAGAGAGGTGCAGGGCAGTACAGATGTGACAGAGGTATGTGACAGAGGTTGTGACAGAGGTGTGTGACAGCATGACAGAGGTATCATGTGACAGAGGTACAGGTCATGTGACAGTAGGTACAGGGTCATGTGACAGACGTACAGACTCATGTGATAGATGTACAGGGTCATGTGACAGACGTACAGACTCATGTGACAGAGGTGCAGGGTCATGTGACAGAGGTATAGAGTCATGTGACAAGAGGTACAGGGTCATGTGACAGACGTACAGACTCATGTGACAGAGATGCAGGGTCATGTGACAGAGGTGCAGGGTCATGTGACAGAGATGCAAGGTCATGTGACAGACATACAGACTCATGTGACAGAGGTACAGGGCCATGTGACAGAGGTACAGGCCATGTGACAGAGGTGCAGGGTCATGTGACAGAGGTACAGGGTCATGTGACAGAGGTACAGGGCCATGTGACAGAGGTACAGACTCATGTGACAGAGGTACAGGGTCATGTGACAGAGGTACAGACTCATGTGACAGAGGTTGCAGGGTCATGTGTACAGAGGTACAGGGTCATGTGACAGAGGTGCAGGGTTCATGTGACAGAGGTGCAGGGTCATGTGACAGAGGTACAGGGTCATGTGACAGAGGTATAGAGTCATGTGACAGAGGTACAGACTCATGTGACAGAGATGCAGGGCCATGTGACAGAGGTGCAGGGTCATGTGAACAGATGTACAAGGGTCATGTGACAGAGGTACAGCATGTGACAGAGGTACAGGGTCATGTGACAGAGGTGTGGACAGAGGGGGTCACAGAGTCAGGGTCATGTGACAGAGGACACAGACAAGCGGGTCAGTACAGGAAACACAGAGTGTGACAGAGGTACAGACAGAGGTACAGTGTGACAGAGGTCATCATGTGACAGAGGTGGGTCATGTGACAGAGGTACAGACTCATGTGACAGACATGTGACAGGGTTACAGGGTCATGACAGAGGTGCAGGGTCATGTGAGGTACAGATGTACAGGTACAGACCATGTGACAGAGGTGCAGCATGTGACAGAGGTCATGTGACAGAATGTGACAGAGGTGCAGGGCCATGTGACAGAGGTGCAGACAGAGGTGCAGGGTCACAGACTCATGTGAGGTGCAGGGTCATGTGACAGAGGTGCAGGGCAACAGAGGTGCAGGGTCATGTGACAGAGGGGTCATGTGTGACAGAGGGGTCATGTGACAGAACAGGGTCATGTGACAGAGGTACAGGGTCATGTGACAGAGGTTACAGGGTCATGTGACAGAGGTGCAGGATCATGTGACAGAGAGTGCAGACTCATGTGACAGAGGTGCAGGATCATGTGACAGAGGTACAGGGTCATGTGACAGAGGTACAGGGTCATGTGACAGAGGTGGCAGGGTCATGTGACAGAGGTACAGGGTCATGTGACAGATGTACAGACTCATGTGACAGAGGTGCAGGATCATGTGACAGAGGTGCAGACTCATGTGACAGAGGTGCAGGGTAGGTGACAGAGGTGCAGGGTTCATGTGGACCTACATCATAAGCTCCAGCTTTGATCTGCTGGTAGAGACGAGGTTGATCTTCATCCCAGAACGGAGGGTAACCGACCAATAAGATGTAGAGAATCACACCTGTGAGACGCAAACAGACAACACTTGAGAGAGGATACAAGGAGACAAGGAGAAGAATCAAGGAACAAGGAAGCAGTAGTAGAATCTGACCACAGGCCCAAAGGTCGACTGCTTTGCCGTATGGATCCTTCCTCAACACCTCTGGGGACAGGTAACCTGGAGTCCCTGCAAAGCCCTGGAAACAAAATGCACAGAGGATGCACAGGTTACTAGGTGCTTGCTAAATTGTTGTGAATGAAAATAAATAAATAAATAAAATAAAATAAAATAAAACGAGAAACGAAGTTCATTAAAATAAAGCAAATTACAGTGAAATAAAAATAATGTAAAATAAAATTAAGTAAAATATAAAAACAAGGTAAAAGTGATGAAAGAATTAATTTAAATAATATAAAAATAAACTACAGACAAAAATGAAATAATATGAAATAAAATAAAATAAGAATAAAACAAAGTACATGTTTAATAAACTACAGAAAAAAATAACTAGACTAGTGTTAAAACTAAAATGAGTAAAAAATAAATAAATAAATACAATTCATTAAATAGTACAATTCAGTAGACTGAGATAAAATAAAACAGAAGGAAAGGATAAAATATAATTAATGTGTAGCATAACTAAATAAATGTAAAATAAAATGTAAAAATATATATAAAATTATGTAAATTTATAAACAAAACATAAAGTATTATTTAATAAATATAACTAAATGATAAGTAATAAAAATAGCAAGAAATAATACGACGAAGTAAAGTAAATTAAATAGAATCCCATAAAATAAAACAGATAAATGATAACTTCTTTTAAATTAAAATAAATAAATTGGAAGTAAAAGTATTACTGCAGTAGTCCTACAGTATCAGTGACGTCTTACCAAACCAGGCCTGCTGGTCTCCCTCCACCTCGATGGCAAGGCCGAAGTCGGCCAGTTTCACTGCCGCTCCTTTTGACTTTGAGGCCAGCAGGAGGTTTCTCTGGCTGGAGACACAGAGGAAAGGCTAACATGCTAACTCTGCCCATTAGTTTACATAGAAGAGGCAAACATGCTAACTCTGCCCATTAGTTTATATAGGAGAAGCTAACATGCTAACTCTGCCCACTGGTTTACACAGGAGAGGCTAACAGCTAACTCTGCCCATTAGCTCACATAGGAAAGGCTAACATGCTAACTCTGCCCATTACTTTACATAGGAGAGGCAAGCGTGCTACTCTGCTCATTAGTTTACATAGGAGAGGCTAACAGCTAACTCTGCCCATTAGCTTACATAGGAGAGGCAAACATGCTAACTCTGCCCATTAGTTTACACAGGAGACGCTAACAGCTAACTCTGCCCATTAGTTTACATAGAAGAGACAAACATGCTAACTCTGCACATTAGTTTACATAGGAGAGGCTAACAGCTAATTCTGCCCATTAGCTTACATAGGAGAGGCTAACAGCTAACTCTGCCCATTAGTTTACATAGGAGACGCTAACAGCTAACTCTGCCCATTAGTTTACATAGGAGACGCTAACAGCTAACTCTGCCCATTAGTTTACATAGGAGTCGCTAACAGCTAACTCTGCCCATTAGTTTACATAGGAGTCGCTAACAGCTAACTCTGCTCATTACTTTACATAGGAGAGGCTAACAGCTAACTCTGCCCATTAGTTTACATAGGAGATGCTAACAGCTAACTCTGCCCATTAGTTTACATAGGAGTCGCGACTCCTATGTAAGCTTAGGAGAGGCTAACACGCTAACTCTGGCCCGTTAGTTTACATAGGAGAGGCTAACACGCTATTCTGCCCATTAGTTTATGTAGCGGATATAAGAATACAACAACATTATATAAAAACACTAAAAACGCATTTGAACACGTTACAGTCAGACAGATACCTTCAGGTCTCGGTGGACCACGCCCATCTGGTGACAATGTAGCACCGCCTCTAAAATCTGTTGGATACAGTGACTGTAGACAGAGACAGAGGTCAGGGGTCAGGGGTCAGAGGTCAAGGGTCCCATCAGTGACAGTGTCATATGTAGTGATGTGTGTTTCCTACCTGGCGTCAGCTTCACTGTAATATTCTCTGGCTACAATATCTTCAAATAGCTCTCCACCTGTTACCCTGAGGCACAAAAACACCACGGAAGCTTCATGGAGCGCCTATAAACAACATGACATCATGTGACATTAATAATATCATGATTATCATCACATGTATGTAACATGATGTATCATACAGCAGCACTCACAGGTCAAAGATGAGGTAATGATGCGCCTCCTCTGAGATGCTGTCATGTAGCCGAACTGAAAAAAGAAACACATGTTAAAACACAGCAACATGTCGCCAACAGTACACAACAACACACAGCTCAATAACACCAATTATAAACGTGTCATAACGCACGCACAGCAGTGACATTTATAAACATGTCATAAGGCACGCAGAGCAGTCAGTGTCATAAGGCACAGCACGTGCATATGTGTCATAACACGCACAACATGTCATAAGGCACATGACAGAGCTGACACCGTTTATAAAATGTCATACACGCAGAGCAGTTGTCATAAGCACGCAGACAGTGACACATGTCATAACACAGAGCAGTGACATTATAAACATGCATGCACGCAGAGCAGTGACAGTTTATGTTCATAAGGCACGCAGTTTGTAACATGTCATAGGCACGCAAGCAGGCACGCAGAGCAGTGACAACCGTTTATAAACATGTCATAAGCACGCAGAGCAGTGACACGTTATAAACATGTCATAAGGCACGCAGAGCAGTGTTATAACATAACGCACGCAGAGCAGTGACAATTTATAAACAATAAGGCACGCAGAGCAGTGACACCGAGTCATTCATGACAACTGTCATAAGGCACGCAGTGACACCACACATTTGGTGTTACAATGTATGTATAGGCACTACATTTTAACATGTTGTTTGATTGGTGTTTATAAACGCAGAGCAGTGTCGTTTGTCATGTCATAAGGCACGCAGAGCAGTGACACCGATTATAAACATGTCATAAGGCACGCAGAGCAGTGAACAATAAGACTGAAATATGTCTCTGATATGACTCTTAATGTCTCTGAGCTGTTTCAGATCAGTCTGATAAATATTCAAAAACTAAACAGTGTCTTTGAACAGGAAATAGTTTTGGGAAAAAAAACAGATGTCCTCATGTGAGGACGCTGGGTTTAACAGTCACAGTCTGAAATAAAGAATCAAACTGTTGTTGTGTAAAAATGAAATTACAAATAATGAAACAATCTAAAAGTCTACCTTATTGTATTTGTTCCATACTCTGAGCAAGAACACTGTCCTTTTGTTTGTAGAGACAGTCTGTCCCATAAGTACCAATGTAATCAAACAAGACAACAAAGTCCCTGTGTCCTCAAACGAGACGATAATAAAGTCCCCAGTGTCCTCAAATGAGTCCTTCCTTATTAACAGCGTCTTATCTTAAATTTGTCGTCATATCAACCTACAAACATTATTATCATAAATAAAGTTTGAACCATAAACTCTGATCAGGGTTTTGTCTACTTTCTGTTTCGGATCAGCTGCAAACTGTCTTGGCAGAGATGGCAGCCATCTTGTTTTTACATGGATTAGTGTATTGTGGTGTCACTACCACTAGGTGGGACAGAGAGTGTCCACGAATGGAGGACAACAAGGTCTGAGTGAAACAGGATGAAACCCAGAATGAGACGTCCTCATGTGAGGACGCAGGTGTCTCAGGTAGGTTGAAGCACATGACTGAACACAGCTACTACAGCACTGCAGTATTTTACTGTGGTACTAAAGTGTGTATTCCACTGTGTGTATTTCACTGCAGTGAGAGTGTGTGACATAAGCTTGACAACTGTAGACGTCTGAGTAGTTGTCTGTTTCTGCTCGGAATGTGGAAACTCTGCATATATGTATAATAGGATATAACGCTGCCCCACACACACACACACAACACACCACACACACAAATCAATCCCACTGCTGTACGTGTAGGAGTGTTTCGAGAGAAAAACCTGATTATTTCTTTCTTGAGTGCTTTCACACAGGTGTGGTGTGTGTGTGTGTGCGACAGCGCAGGTGTGCGTTCATGCGTGGCGCGCGCATGTGTGTGTGTGTATGTGTAGGAGGAAGAGGTTTTAATGCCTTCACCTAAGGACACTGTTTGCCTAGCAACACACACACACACACACACACACACACACATCACACACACACACACACAGTTACGTAACAGCCCTCAGTATCTGTGGAGCATCACCTGCCCACACAGAGGCTCTGATTGGATGCTGGGTTCCAGCTGCTGCCTCTGATTGGCTGGTTGGGGTCCACGTGAGGTCGTATTTGAACATCTGACTGATTCACTTTAAGAAACACTCAGTTGTGGTCTGTCTGAAGAACAAACTGTTTGATTTCACAGAAACAAAGTGTCAGACAGACACTGAGCAGCTCCGCATCACTTCCTCATCTGATCCACGCTCTGACAACCTGCCGGACAGGCTCCGCCTCCAATCAGTACTTTAAATAAATAGAAACATTAAAAACAGTCTCCCCACTCAGCCCCCAAACTACAGAACTGGAGCCAGAATATCCTGAATACAGCTGCTGCCGCCTTGTGCTGACGTCACTTGAAGCCAGAGTCTGTGCAGTAGCAATCTCTGCCTGTATCCCCGCACAAACACTTCCTCCGACCAATCGCAAGCAGCACAGTTGTAGGCGAGCACAGTGATTGGCACACACTCTGTCAATCATGACCTCAATCCCCTCGGCCCAAAATTGCACAGCTGATGGCCAACCATCACATCCACTCTGCTCCTGCTGACAGGAAATAACTCTCCACACCCCGCAGATGGCGGTCGTTGTTGTCGTTATTTAAAAAGGGAAACAGGGAGAGCAACGACGAAGCAGGAGCTGCTGCAGCAGTTTGATTAAAAGTAAGGGTGCAACAAAGAACCAAATACCAGCAGACTCCACCGTCACCAACACTGATTCAAATGCTGAATCAGCCAAAACTGGGGCCAACGGTGTACGACACACCACAAAAAATAGACATTGGCCCACTTATGCTAGCAAACT
This sequence comes from Epinephelus coioides, assembly GCA_900536245.1. Lineage (NCBI taxonomy): Eukaryota > Metazoa > Chordata > Actinopteri > Perciformes > Serranidae > Epinephelus > Epinephelus coioides. The sequence continues at coordinate 607,352 of UNPE01000527.1, forward strand.
TTTACTTCAATTACATTAGCTCGTTGGCCACTTATATTAGCTACATTAGCCCAATAACATGACAGTACAGTAAACTATGTTAGTCCAATAATGTTAGCTAAGTTTTGCTCACTTACATTAGCTACATTAGTCCCAGAGTGTGAACTACGTTGGCCCCCTATTATTTGCTATGTTAGCCCACTAATGTTAGCTATATTGGCCCAGTAAATATTAGCTACACTGGCCAGCTAATGTTAGCTACATTAGTCCAATGATGCTAGCTATGTCAGCCCACTGACATTAGCTGATTTATGTTAGCTATGCCTGCCCTCTAACATTAGCTACATTTGCCCATCAAAGTTAGCTACATAAGTCCAATTACATTTGCTACATTAGCCTACTGACTTTGGCTACATTAGTCCAGTGAGTTAGCTCCATTGATATTATTATTTCACCTCCATCACTTCAATTACGTAAGCTACCTAAGCTTCTTTGGCCCACTCATGTTATCTACGTTAGCCCAATAACATTAGCTATGTTAGTCCGATGACGTAGGCTACTGTGGCCCACTTATGTTAGCTACATTAGCCCGATAACATTAGGTATGTTAGTCCGATGACGTAGGTTAAAGTCGGTTAAAGTTTGTCTGAACAGTTCAGGTTATGCTGATGCTGTCTGAGGTGACGTTACACGTTACACAGAAAGTGAAGGTAGAATATCGTACACTTCTCACGCAGCTGCCAAACAGATGTGCACGGACTGTTGGCAGACGCCACCACAGTGATGGTGACCAGTTAAATGTGACACGTCCCTGTCCTGGTCCCTGGTCTGTAGTACTGTCTCACAGCTCTGAGCTGAGTGGGTCATGTGTTTATCATCGTGACTCCGGTTTACTGATTATGACTGCAGCTTTTAAACGTTTCATCCAGACCTCCATGATGATCATCGTCTACATCGACTGAACCCTGAAACGTGTCTGATGTATTCATTAACTCATGTTTTACTGTTTTTAAAAATCTCTCTCCAAAGAAGCACAACTGAAAATAACACACGACACATTCACAGTGATGTTAGTTAATGTGTGTTGTCTTTAAAAATCAGTCTAATGAGGAAACAGAACTGTGTCAGACTTTATTGTGAAGGAAACACAGGAAGTGTGTCCTCCTGGTTATTGTCAGCCTCTCAGCACTGATCAGTGTTAAAACAGATTCTGATCACAGATTCTGTGGCACAGCCAGCGGTGGAATATTACTGAGTACATTTACTCCACTACAGCACACAGTCATACAGCTGATGTTGTATTACTGAGTATTTACTGTGTGTTGTTGTACGTGCACTGCAGTGAGCGCTGTGTTATAGCAAGCTGATCAGAGATAGTGAGGAGAGGAGGAGGAAGACTCGTCTCCACGGTGATTACACCTCCTATCAATTAGTAATTATACTCTGGTTGCCGTTAGTAACACCAGCACTTCCATAATTATCATCATCATCCTTATCCATCAGCCAAACAGCACAGAGTAGTACACACACAGAACTGTACACCAGTAAAGCAGTAGTGGTACGAGAGAGCTAGTTTCAATAAAAGTAGAAGAAACAGTAGATGTCTCTGTCTGCAGCACTGACAGCAGTGCTTAGTCAGACTCAGACTCAGTTCATATTCAGATTCGGATTCAGATTCAGATTCAATTCCGACTCCACTCAGATTCGATTCGGATTCGGATTCAATTCAGATTCAGACTCAGTACTCCAGACTCAGATTCAGATTCAGACTCAGACGCAACTCAATTCAGAGAGATCAGACTCAGATTCAGACTCAGACCAGATTCAGACTCAGATTCAGATTCAGATTCTCAGACAGACTCAGATCAGATTCAGATCAGACTCAGGATCAGATTCAGACTCAGACTCAGATCGACAGGACAGATTCAGACAGATTCAGATCCAGACTCAGACTCAGATTCAGATAGATCAGACTTCAGACTCAGATTCAGACTCAGACTCAGACTCAGATTCAGACTCAGACTCAGAGATTCAGATTCAGACTCAGATCAGATTCAGACTCAGATTCAGACTCAGAGAAGATTCAGATGAGGATCAGATTCAGACGACCTTTTCTCAGATTCACTGACTCATTGACTTGAACCAGGGGAGAATCAGACTCAGATTCAGGGAACACAGACTGATGTCTGTGCTGACAGCTCACACTTCAGTCTGTTCTCATGTCTATTTCCACAGTACACACACCTGTTGGTTTAGTGTCATGTGACTGTTACTGGGAGGCCCCCAGATGTCTGGGGCCGGCCCTGACCTGTAGGAAGTACTCACCAATGTTGGGGTGCTTCAGTAAACGACAGATTCGAGCTTCACGGTCCAACTTCTGATGATCTGAAAACACAAAACATTGATCACACATTGGTCACACAGGTATTGATCACTGATCACAGGTACTGATGCTAACATTAGCACATATACTAATGTGCCTGTGTGTAATGTCAGGAGAATTAATACATCAGCACCATGTCAGTGCCAAAATGCCGAAAACGTGCTGTTACTGGCTGTTGTCCAGTATTGTCGGTACCCATGATGCACTTCTTCTGGACCTGACGGGGCAGCGTGTATGCCTACAGGTGTTCCAGCCTGCTGTTAAATGTCAAAGGAAGAACAACACATTGAAGACGGCGCAGAGTGCAGCTGCAGCGACAGCTCCGCCTCCAGTGTTCTTTCTAAGGTCGGCGTGTTGAGTTAACTCTTTGTATTTATATTCTGACAGACGGCCACAGCGTGACGAGCCGCTGAGCGTCTGTTCACAGTCACCTTTTACCCAGATGTCCAATCACAGTGGAGGAGGGGCGGGACATACCAGAGAGACCAACTGTCGTGTCTGAAATGTACATGTTTCTGTACTTTATGTTAATCAATCAGTGGTCCTCTGTGATGGTGATGATCATCTTCATCATCATCATCATCATCAGGGATCAATACAAAATCTTCAGTGAAAACTTTTTAATAAAGGTGTGTGTATTCACGTACAGGCGTATGTGTATTCACGTACGGGCGTATGTGTGTGCACACGGTCGTATGTGTGTTTCACGTACGTCGGGCGTATGTCTGTTCACGTACAGTCGTATGTGTGTTCACGTACGGTCGTATGTGTGTTCACGTACGAGCGTATGTGTGTTCACTTACGTGCATATGTGTGTTCATGTGCGGTCGTATGTGTGTTCACATACGTGCATGTGTGTTCATGTGCGGTCGTGTGTGTGTTCACGTACGTGCATATGTGTGTTGACGTTCGTCATATGTTGTTCACTACGTGCATATGTGTGTTCACGTACGTGCATATGTGTGTTGACGTGTCGTCATATGTGTGTTCACTTACGTGCATATGTGTTCACGTACTGCATATGTGTGTTGACGTGCGGTCTATGTGTGTTCACGTACGGGCGTATGTGTGTTCACTTATTGTGTTCACTTACATGCGTATGTGTGTGCACGTACGTGCCACGTATGGACGTATGTGTGTGGTCGTCACGTCCGTGCGTATGTGTGTTCACGTTCGTATGTGTGTTCACTTACGGTCGTATGTGTGTGCACGTACGTGCGTATTGTGTTCATGTGCGTTTGTATGTGTGTTCACTTAGGGTAGTACAGTCTGATGTACTGGTGTGCAGTCTGATGTACTGGGTGTCTCTGCTGTACTGGTGTGCAGTCTGATGTACTGGTGTGCAGTCTGATGTACAGTATCTGAGTGACTGGTGTGCAGTCTGCTGTACTGGTGTCCACTGATGTACTGGTGTGCAGTCTGCTGTACTGGTAGTCTGATGTACTGGTGTCAGTCTGCTGTACTGGTGTGCAGTCTGATGTACTGGTGTGCAGTCTGATGTACTGGTGTGTCTGCTGTACTGGTGTCTCTGATGTACTGGTGTGAGTCTGATGTACTGGTGTCCAGTCTGATGTACTGGTGTCAGTCTGATGTACTGGTGCAGTCTGCTGTACTGGTGTGTCTGATGTACTGGTGTCAGTCTGATGTACTGGTGTGCAGTCTGCTGTACTGGTGTCCAGTCTGATGTACTGGTAGTCTGACTGGTGTGCAGTCTGATGTACTGTGTGCAGTCTGCTGTACTGGTCCAGTCTGATGTACTGGTGTGTCTGCTGTCTGGTGTGCAGTCTGTGTGGTGTCCAGTCTCTGGTGTGCAGTCTGATGTACTGGGTTCTGATGTACTGGTGTGCAGTCTGATGTACTGGTGTCCAGTCTGATGTAGTGGTAGTCTGATGTACTGGTGTGCAGTCTGATGTACTGGTGTGCAGTCTGGTGTCTGATGTACTGGTGTGCAGTCTGATGTACTGGTGTCCAGTGTACTGGTGTCCAGTCTGATGTACTGGTGTCCAGTCTGATGTACTGGTGTAGTCTGGTGGTCTGGTGTCTCTGACTGGTGTCCAGTACTGGTGTCCAGTCCTGGTGTCCAGTCTGATGTACTGGTGTGCAGTCTGATGTACTGGTGTCCAGTCTGCTGTACTGGTATCCAGTCTGATGTACTGGTGCTCAGGGTCTGAACAAGCGGAACAGAACCGTCATACTGGGAGTTCACATTGTGTTCGTCCTGACGGCGGTGGGTCTGATCCCGGCTCAGCTGCAGCTCTGTGGTGGAGTCGAGCGGAGGAGCAGATCTGATCTGAGCTCAGTTTGAGCTGCAGCTGATGGAACAGCAGAGAGTCGGTGAGGTGACGAGTGTCCGACAGCCAAGAGACAATCTGCTGAGGAAGGTTTCCAACTGAGCAGCAGCTCTGAAGCTCTGAAGGCTGGAACACACATGCCTTCACTTCACTGCTCCGCAACAACACACACACACACACACACACACACACACACACAACTACAGTGTATACACAATACACACACACACACTGTGATAAATACACACATATATATTTATATTTCATAAAAGATGAAAGCCATAAAGGAAATCTGAGGAATCAAAGAAATGTGACTGAAATGAATCAAAGAGCTGCACAAACTTCAAACACACACACACACACACACACACACACACACACACACACACTCAGAGTCAGTGATGGAGAACAAACACAGACGGAGGTGGAGGCTGTTGTTGGTTTAAAGAACATTTGATGCTGTTTGACTGTGTGAGTGTATTAAAGACGATCGCTGTGATTCAGCCGCCATCCCCTCGTTAACCTGCCGCTCTGTGATTGTACCTCTGCAGCAGGAAACATCATCATCATCATCATCATCATCATCATCATCATCATCATGAATCGTGTAATTAGAGTCTGGTTAGATGTGAACATGAGGAGGAGGTTTGGCACCAACACATGAACTTAATGAGGGTGTGAAGGAGTGAAACATGGTCCCTCTTCATCCTTCTATTTATTACACAGATATTATCACAACCTCTTCATCATCATCATCATCATCATCATCATATTATTATTATTATTATCATCATTTTTTTATTTCAAATAATGGTATGTAACAATAATAGTTACAAACTATTTGAGAATCGATCAGACAAGATAAACTAATCATAAAAATAATCAATAAATCACAAAGCCTGTAATAATTAGTGCAGAGCGTTAACGAGTGAACACAGCTTTGTATTTTTTGGATTATTTTTATCATCATTATTATTATCGACTAACATGAGTTGGTTTTCTGCAGTGATGTCACACACACTTCTCTGTCAACTTTACGAGGTGTTGCTAAGCAACCGAGAGAAATCTCAAACCAGAATAGTGATCTGAATTTATTTTTTTGTACAGAAATGGAGACACAAAGAGACGAAGACAAACTGAAAAAACACTGCACATCAACACATCTGCTGTTTGATTTAACCCCTCGTTATCAGCTGGAGTCAACACACAGCTGCATGCTGCACCGTCCACAGCTGTTTCTACAGGTGTCCCTACAAGTCTTTCTACAGGTGTCTACAGCTGTCTCTACAGGTATCTCTCTACAGGTACAACAGGTCTACAGGTACAAGTCTCTACAGTGTCTACAGCTGTCTCTACAGGTATCTCTACAGGTATCTACAGGTCTACAGGTGTCTCTACAGGTGTCTACTACAGGTATCTACAGGTACAGGTCTCTACAGGTCTCTACAGCTCTACAGGTATCTACAGTACATCTACAGGTGGTACTACAGGTGTCTCTACAGGTGGTACTACAGGTATATCTCTACAGGTATCTACAGGTGTCTACAGATACTCTACAGGTATCTACAGGTGTCTCTAGGTGTCTACAGGTCTCTACAGGGTATCTACAGGTGTCTCTACAGGTATCTACAGGTGTCTCTACAGGTATCTACAGGTCTCTACAGCTGTCTCTACAGGTATCAGTACAGGTATCTCTCTACAGGTATCTACAGGTCTACAGGTCTCTACAGGTATCTCTACAGGTATCTACAGGTGTCTACAGGTATCTACAGGTGTCTCTACTCTACAGGTGGTCTACAGGTGGTATCTTCTACAGGTGTCTCTACAGGTATCTCACAGGTATCTACAGGTGTCTCTACCTGGTCTACAGGTATCTACAGGTGTCTCTACAGGTACAGGTATCTACAGGTGTCTACAGGTCTACAGGTCTCTACAGGTATCTCTACAGGTGGTGTCTCTACAGGTATCTCTACAGGTCTCTACAGGTATCTACAGGTGTTCTACAGGTATCTACAGGTGTCTACAGGTACTCCACAGGTGTCTCTACAGGTGTCTACAGCTGTCTCTACAGGTATCTACAGGTACCTATACAGGTATCTACAGGTCTCTACAGGTGTCTACAGGTCTCTACAGGTGGTCTACTGTCTACAACAGGTGTCTACAGGGTCACAGGTGTCTTGTCTAGGTGTCTCTACAGGTGTCTACAGGTCTCTACACTACAGGTGTCTACAGACAACAGGTCTCACAGGTGTCTACAGGTTTCTACAGGTGTCTCTACTCTACAGGTGTCTTACAGGTGTCTACAGGTGTCTCTACAGGTGTCTACAGGTATCTCCAGGTGTCTACAGGACAGGTGTCTACAGGTACAGGTGTCTCTACAGGTGTCAACAGGTGGTACAGGTGTCTACAGGTACTCTCTACAGGTGTACAGGTGGGTACTGTATCTACAGTGTCTACAGGTGGTTCTACAGTGTACAGGTAAACAGGTGTACTAGGTGTCTCTACAGGTGTACTACAGGTACAGGTCTACAGGTATCTCTACAGGTGGTACAGGTACAGGTGGGGTATCTACAGGTATACAGGTGTCTCTACTACAGGTCTCTGTCTCTACAGGTGGTCTACAGGTGACAGGTGGTGTCACAGTTTCTACAGGTGTTTCTCTCTACAGTGTCTCTACAGGTACACCTACAGGTCGGTCTACAGGTGGAGACAGGTGTCTACAGGTGGTCTCTAACAGGTGTCTCTACAAGATGTACACACTACAGGTGGGGTCTCTACAGTGTCTACAGGTGGTGGCTACAGGTACAGAACCACAACCTACAGGTATCTCTACAGACAGGTGTGGACCTACAGGTGTTTACAGACAGGGTCTGGTGTTCTACAGGTGGGTCTACAGGTACAACAGACAGGTAACACTCTGTCTACACACAGTTGTTCTAATGTAGGGAAGGACTACAGACAGGTGACAACAATGAACAGGACATGTCTAGTGGTCAGGATCATAGATATAAAACTGCTGGACTGTCACCGCCATGTTGGAGAGAGAGCCAGACTGGTCTGTAAACAGGGAACAGGAGCGGCTTGCTCTTCTGGATAACGTCACTACGACAATTATATTTCTTTCTTCAGTCTCCAGTTAATTCTAATCTGGATATTTGTCTGTGGATAACTGCTGGTGTGTCAGACTGACAAGAACTGAATTATTCAAATGGACTAATTAATTATTCATCATCATAAGGAATTATAAAAATTCACATCTGTCAAACATGGATTTGTCTTATTTTCATTAGTTAGTACTTTGCAGAGGACGTCACTAAAGAATATAATTTAATGTCGAAGTACACACTTAATAACTAGCTAGCTAACGCTGTCTGTTTATTAACGGTCACCATTGATCATTTAAGAACAGACACCAAAAGAAAACCTGTCTTTAATTTGTATAATTGTTCCTGTCTGATATCAGGGAAAGGAAAGGGTAGCTAATGTTAGCAAATAACTATGCTAGCTAGCGTGCTAACATTAGCTAAAAGCTGGCAGCCAGATACAAACGTCTATGACCCATTGTGTGTTTGATGATTTAAAACAGAGACCATGCCTTTCTAAGATGATCAGTGGTCACAGTTATTAATATTATATTCTGTTATGATCGAGGAGTTGTTGATTAGCAGACAGTGTTAGCAAGCTAGCATGCCAGCTAGTTGAAAAGCTGTCTACTTCCCCATTAAATTATATCTAAAGTGACGTCTCCATAAGTAGGATAACTAAGGACAATAAGACAAATCCATGTTTGACAAACTTTAGTTTTTATAATTCCTCATGATGATGAATTATTTCAGACCACGTCAGAAACACAGACCCCTCTGCCAAGCGTCCAGCAGTCATCACAGACTAAATATCAGATTCTAATTAACTGGAGACAAAACTTTATTTTCTGCTCATTGAAATCAGTTGAGAAATGTCAGGTCTTTTTATGTAGAAAACAGCAGCTCCTCTGTTTACTGTCACTTGTTTACAGGCCAGTCTCGCTCTCTCCAAAACGCCGGCGACGTTGATGCATTGCTGCGACAGGCTGACACAGTCAGCGCATCGTCCACGTATATTTATGCTGTGCTCAGCTGAGGTCGTGTTGACTGTTTTCACGAGAAGTGACCATAGGAATGTCCCCCTGATGATAATATTCATCACCCCGTAAGTGGAAATTTTCAGAGAGCTCCGAGGTTACGACATCATGTACACAACTTCCTGTGTCTTAAACACGAGTTACATTTGAACGCAACATGTGTGTATGTTCAGGATCCTCAAGAGAGACCACCGTCCTGTCTGAGACGTGCACTTCCTATTATTCTGTGTTTAACACTTCATATGCTGTCGATCGACACCAGTGCCATCAAAGCGTAGTATTCGTTTCCGTTAACGTCATTCTGTCTGACACCATGTGATGAGAAGATGGCCGCCTCAGCATGCTGCTGTGTGTTGTTCTGTCTTGTTTTCTGCTGAGGTACCTGAAGCTCTTTCACCAGAGACGAGTTGATGAACATCAGGAAACAACTCCAGCAGGTTTTTCTTATCATCTGTTGAATCATCGCAGCGTCTCATCAAAGGTGCTCTCGTCATTGATTCATGCAGTAAAACGCCAGAGAAAAGGAAAACAGGCCGCTCTCTGCTGCCGCCGACTTCAAACACTGTTACTGGAGATATTTCTTTGATGTGAGTTCACTGTGCAACAAGCGGGACCAACTTTTCTTCATCATCTGTTTTGTGCATCACAGAGACGTGATTGTGTGGATCCATGATGTTCAGAGCAGATCACCACACGGTGGATCAATCTGATTGATGTAACTGTGACAGTGATCATACAGCAACTGTAAATCTTTCTACTTCCCTCCTGAGTTCACTTCATTCACCCTGATCAGAGATTATATTCAAACACCAACATGGAGGATGTTCAGCGTATGCTCCCTGACCAGATACTGTGTTTGGGACAGACACACCTCAGACCCGCCATTGTCCTCGGCGACTTAAATAAAGGTAATGTCAGCCATGAACTCCCAAACAGACAGTTCATTAAATGTTGGACCAGAGAGGGGAATATTTTGGATCTGCGTTACAGTCAGTGGAGCCAATCACGCCATTCACCTGCTGCACCGGGACACTCGGACCACGTCATGGTCCACCTGCGTCCTGCGTACAGGCAAAAGTCAAAGCTCTGTAAACCTGCTGTGATGACATTTACACTGGACCAGTGAAGTTCTGGAGGATCGGAGACTGCTCCCACCGGTCTGGACCAGGACACTGAGTGTACCTGTGGAGCTTCAGAAACACGTCTCTGACTCTCGTACCATCAGAAACATGGTGCTCTTCTCTCTGAACACCAACAGCTGCTCCTCAAGTCATCAGTCTGCCAAGCTCCTGGAGTTCAGGGACAACTCCACCCTGACTGGACTCATCTCAGGTGGGGATGAGTCCGCCTACAACTTGGATAATGACCACCTGGTGACATGGTGGGGACAGAACCACCTGGAGCTGAACGCTCTGAAGACAGTGGAGCCTCCATCACCCTGTGGTACCTCAGCTCCTCCATCAAAAACCTCAGCAGCAGCTGAAGACGTTCAACCTGCCAAAGACCATGATGGAGCACCTCCTCTCACCACCTGGTACCCTGCTGCCACCGCCAAGGACAAGGACGGACAGCAGACCCTGTTCAAGAACCTGAGGACCCTTCTGGATCTGCAAGGTCCTCCCGGACCTGTACATCTTTAGGACCCTGAGGACCCCGCAAGACACATATGCCACCAGATCCCTGAAGACCCTCCAGGACCTGTATATCATCAAGACCCTGAGGACCCTCAGGACCTGTATGCCACCAGGACCCTGAGAACCCTTATAGACCTGTTTATCATCACGAACCTAAGGAACCTTAAGGACCTTCCCACCCTGAACACAAACTGAAATGTCCCCCGTGACACTTCCTGTTCTTTCTATCTGGTCTTATCAACATAGCCCAGGACCCCCCGCCCCCCCACAGGCACTACAGGTTACATTAAGTTTGGACCACCATCTCCGTATAAAACCTGAGGCTCCAGATGCTCTGACATCATCTGTGCTACTGTGCTTTATACATGTGTGTGTTGATGTGTAAATGCCTGCAGTCCTCCTTCAGGTCCTCACCTCTGGCAGAAAGTTTCTTGGTGTTGATGATCTTGGCGGCATACTCCTGACCCGACAGCACCTTCACACAGCGCCGCACCACTGAAAATGCTCCCCTGGAAACGCAACAGGAGGAACCAATCAGCTGGAGCCACAGTAACAAATCCAGAACATGGTCTTATTTCAACGAGATAGTTTTTCCAAGTTATACAATTTTGTTATTTTCCTGTTATAAAGTGATTTTTTGAAAAAAAATAAATAAATAAAATAAAAAGATATGTTTGAAGTTACAAGATATTTTTGTTATAAGAAGATATTTTTCAAGTTATCACAAAATATTTTCTGTTATAACGAGATATGTGATCCGCGTTGATAAAGTTGTTAGCTAACGTTGTCCTAAAGATTAAATGATACAAATATACGACTTCTTTCTGTTTAATGTTGGTTTCAAAAACATCCTGCGCTGCGTTCGTGCAACTAAAACGGGAGCTTATCTATGTTTCTCGGGTTCTACGTTCCCCACTTAACCCTGCAAAAAAGGGTTCTATGTTTCCCGCTCAGCCAGGCGGGAAACATAGAACCCTTTTTGTTTGAGCGGGGATCATAGAACCGTTTTGGGTGGTAAGCGGGGAACATAGAACCCGGGAAAAGTCTGTCCATCTAAATATCTTTACATCTGCTGGACTGTGATGACATGGTTCATCCTTCACGCTCCCCTCATGATGAACTGTAACAATTTTAATGATCCTTTGACTCTTCCTGTAGCGCCATCATCAGGTCAACGTGTTCATGTGTTTTTGATTTATGACCAAAACCTGCAGAACCAATGACGTTCATCTGCCTCAGCTGGTCTCTGGGTTCACAGATAGTTAGCCGATGCTAATGCTAACACGCTAACCTAAAATGATGAACATTTACCTGCTGAACATTAGCATGTTAGCGTCATCACTGTGAGCATGTTAGCATGCTGATGTTAGCATTTAGCTTTTACTACTGCAAACTTTACTGATACTACCAACACTGCTGCTTCTACTGAAAACTGCTACAGCTAATGCTAACACTAATGCTAATTTTACTGCTGCTGCTGCTGCAAATATTATTACGACTATTGGTGCTGCTACAGCTACTGCGAATATTACAACTACTACTCCTGACAACGCTAGTACTGCAAATTACTACTGCAAGTTCTACTGCTGCTGCAAATATTACAGATACTACTGCGACCACGACTGCTGGCACTGCTGCTGGAAATATTAGTAGTGCTGTTACTGCTGTTGCTAATACCACAGTAAAGCTCAGTGTTACGACCATGACTACTGCTGCTGTCCCTTTGACTGCTAATACTGTGACTGATACTGGTGCTGTACTAAGACTACTACTGGTATTACTGGCCTGGTGATATCACAGTGATGTCATCACTTTGTTATAAACTGGAGGTGAGTAGTTTGAGGTGTCTGTTTATCAGGCAGGTGCATTATGGTAAATGTAGGATTGAGTGTTTTTGGACTAAAAGTCAGAACATGATCTTTTTCCTCACGACAACTACAACTTTAATGACGAGATGAAAACGCTGTCATGTGATCAATAAACATAGATATTGGTCATAAAATCTAAACGATGATTTCCTGCTGGTGGTTTTCATCCTTGGAACTGAAGCTGAGTTTTTACAGAAGGCTTCTGTGAGTCTTCTGAAAGCTGTATTCTGCTATTCTGCCACCCACCATCACATTATGTAAGAGACCTGGCATTATCTGTGTGTGTGTGTGTGTGTGTGTGTGTGGGTGGGCAGTGAGTGGGATGGGGTCAGAGAGGTGACACACTCATCCTTCCATCCATCCATATATCTATCTGTCTATTAATCCATCCATCCGTTCACCATCATTGATCAGAAACTGATCAACTAAATCAATAACACATTAATTATTAATATTACTGAAACGAAACAGATTTAAGTCAATAATAATAAATGAATGCATCTTATTAAGTCTTACTGTAATAGTTATAATTAAGAATATATGCAAAATATATAAAAAACTTAAGGTGGTCATTTTCAACTGACAATAATTTGGTGAAATAAATGCAAGAAAATATTAAGTTTTAAATTGTTATATGTTGTAATAATAATTAGAACAAATAAAAAATATATTAAAAAATCAAAATAATAACATAGAATCATATAGATATAAAGTTTACATAAAATACATAAAGTATTACACAAATATATCTAAAAAAATTATGAAATATAATATAAACAATGAATTTGACTGAAAGATATTAAAAAGTAATTATTAATTTGAATACATAACTTGAAACAACAGAATAAATAATATCAAACTAGCCCTAAAATAAATTAATAATATTAATAATAATAAGAGTTCCAGCTGACGCTCAGTGTGAAAACTGATGAAGATGCTGATGAGGATGATGATGATGATACTTACTTGCCCAGCTCTTCGTACAGCTGATACTCTTCGGTAAAACGAGTGCAGATGACCGTTGCCATGGTGACCCGGCGGGGCGAGGGTCAGGGGGCTCCCTGTCCGTCTTCCTCTGAGGATGATGATGGTGGTGGTGATGATGATGGAGGCCAAGAGTTGGAGCTGTCTGTGTGTCTGTCTGTGTGTGTGTGTGTCTGTCTGAGGATGGAGGAGACAGAGAGATGAGAAGAAGAGAAGAGTTTTCTGGTTCTGGACGGAGGAGAGGAAGAGGAGGAGGAGAGGAGGAGGAGGAAGAGGAAGAGGAGGAAGAAGAAGAAGAAGAAGATGGAGGATGATGGAGAGAGCAGTGAGGAGCTGCGTCTCTCTGTCTCTATGTCCTGATCTGTGGGAGAGACAGAGACACGGGTGACGCTTTCAGACGCTCAACCTGCCGCCCACTCCCCTCCGTCCGCCAATCACAGGCCAGGACACACACACGCACCAAGCACGCACGCGCGCTCACACACACACACACACACACACACACACACACACACACACACACGGTTCACCATGGTAACTAAATCCTCTCTGTCTGTGCTGGAAAGTAAGACTGCTAAACCTGCCATTTCCCGAGGATTATTCAGGAACTAAAATACTTCATACTGTAAATATTACTACGATATAGCTGTATAAAATTACCTATGTTAATGCTGATAACACTGTAAATATTACTAATGTTAATGCTGATAACACTGGTTAATGCTGTAAATATTACTACTGTGTAAATATTACTGTTAATGCTGATAACGCTGTAAATATACTTGTTAATGCTATAACTGTAATATTATACTGTATGCTGATAACGCTACTGTTAATGATAAAATATTACTACTGTTAAATAACGCTGTAAATACTACGCGCTGTAAATATTACTTGTTAATGCTAACGCTGTAATGCTGTTAAATAACGCTGTAATATTACTACTTAATGCTGATAACGCTGTAAATATTACTGTTAATGCTGTAAATATTACTACTGTGCTGATAACAAATATTACTTGTTAATGCTGATAAAATATTACTACTTAATGCTGATAACGCTGTAAATATTACTGTTATGATAATGGTTAATTGATTGCTGTAAATATTACTACTGTTAATGCTTGTAAATGCTAATGCTAACTTAATGCTGATAACTGTAAATATTACTGTTAATGCCTGTTAATGCTGATGCTGTAATATTACTGTTGATAACTAATATTACTTCTGTTAATGCTGTAACTGCTGTGTAATATTACTACTATTAATGTTGATAACGCTGTAAACTTCTGTTACTGTAAATATTACTACTGTTAATGCTGATAACACTGTAAATATTACTACTGTAAATATTACTACTGCTGATGTAAATATACTACTGTTATGCTGATAATGTAAATATTACTGTAAATATTACTACTGTTAATGCTGAAACGCTGTACTACTGTTAATGCTGAAACGCTGAAATATTACTACTGTGTTGAGTAAATTACTTCTGTTAATGCTGATAAGCTGTAAATATTACTACTGTTAATGCTGATAACGCTGCTATTAATGTTGATAACGCTGTAAATATTACTGTTAATGCTGATAATGCTGTTAATGCTGATAATGCTGTAAATATTACTACTGTTAATGCTGAAAAATATTACTACTGTTAATGCTGATAACGCTGTAAATATTACTACTGTTGATAACGCTGTAAAATATTACTTCTGTTAATGCTGATAACGCTGTAAATATTACTACTGTTAATGCTAATATTACTTTAATGCTGATAACGCTGTAGTTAATGTTGTAAATATTACTACTGATAACACTGTAAATATTACTTGTTAATGCTGATAATGCTGTAAATATTACTACTGAATGTAAATATACTACTGTTAATGCTGATAACTGTAAATATTACTACTGTTAATGCTGATAACGCTGTAAATATTACTTCTGTTACTGTAAATATTACTACTGTTAATGCTGATAACGCTGTAAATATTACTACTCGCTGTAAATATTAATGCTGATAAGCTGCTACTGATAAAATATTACTACTGTTAATGCAAATTACTAATGCTGATAATAAATATTACTGTTAATGCTGATACTGTAAATATTACTACTGTTAATGCTGATAAAATGTTAATGCTGTACTACTGTTAATGTTGATAACGCTGTAAATATTACTACTGTTAATGCTGATAATGCTGTAAATATTACTACTGTTAATGCTGATAACGCTGTTAATATTACTACTGTTAATGCTGATAACGCTGTAAATATTACTACTGTTAATGCTGATACAACTGTAAATATTACTTGTTAATGCCTGATAATGCTGTAATATTACTACTGTTAATGCTGATAATGCTGTAAATATTACTACTGTTAATGCTGATAACACTGTAAATATTACTACTGTTAATGCTGATAACACTGTAATATTACTTGTTAATGCTGATAATGCTGTAATATTACTACTGTTAATGCTGAAAACGCTGTAAATATTACTACTGTTAATGCTGATAACGCTGTAAATATTACTACTATTATGTTGATAATGCTGTAAATATTACTACTGTTAATGCTGATAACACTGTAAATATTACTTGTTAATGCTGATAATGCTGTAAATATTATCTACTGTTAATGCTGAAAACGCTGTAATATTACTACTGTTAATGCTGATAACGCTGTAAATATACTACTATTAATGTTGATAACGCTGTAAATATTACTTCTGTTAATGCTGATAATGCTGTAAATATTACTACTGTTAATGCTGATAACGCTGTAAATATTACTACTGTAATGCTGATAAGCTGTAAATATACTATGTTAATGCTGATAATGCTGTAAATATTACTACTGTTATGCTGAAAAACGCTGTAAATATTACTACTGTTAATGCTGATTACTACTGTTAATGTTGATAACACTGTAAATATTACTATGTTAATGCTGATAATGCTGTAACTTACTATGTTAATGCTGATAACTGTAAATATTACTATGTTACTGTAAATATTACTACTGTTAATGCTGATAACGCTGTAAATATTACTACTGTTAATGTTGATAACGCTGTAAATATTACTTATGTTAATGCTGATAACGTTGTAAATATTACTGTTAATGTTGATAAACGCTGTAAATATTACTACTGTTAATGCTGATAATTGTAAATATTACTACTTAATGCTGAAATGCTGTAAATATTACTGTTAATGCTGAAAACGCTGTAAATATTACTACTGTTAATGTTGATAATGCTGTAATATTACTACTGTTAATGCTGATAACGCTGTAAATATTACTATAAAATATTTACTACTGTTAATGTGATAAGCTGTAAATATTACTACTGTTAATGCTGATAACGCTGTAAATTAATGTTAATGATAATGCTGTAAATATTAATACTGTTAATGCTGAAATATTACTACTGTTAATGCTGACTGTTATATTACTACTGTTAATGCTGAAAATGCTGTAAATATTACTACTGTTAATGTTGATAATGCTGTAAATATACTTGTAATGCTGAAAACGCTGTAAATACTACTTAACGCTGTAAATATTACTACGTTAATGTGATAACGCTGTAAATATTACTTACTAAATATTACTGTTAATGCTGTAATGCTACTGTACAAAATAATATTACTACTGTTAATGCTGATAATGCTGTAAATACTACTGTTACCTGTAAATATTACTACTGTTAATGTTGATAACGCTGTAAATATTACTTATGTTAATGCTGAAACGCTGTAAATATTACTTGTTAATGTGATAATGTAAAATGTTAATGCTGTAAATATTACTATGTTAATGTGATAATGCTGTAAATATTACTACTGTAATGCTGAAAACGCTAACAATGTAAATAAATTACTGTTAATGTTGATTGTCTGTACTACTGTTAATGCTCTGTAAATTACTACTGTTATGATAATGCTGTAAATCTACTGTTAATGCCTACTGTCTGAAACGCTGTAAATATTACTGTTCTCTGTTAATGCCGCTGTAAATATTACTACTGTTAATGTTGATAACGCTGTAAATATTACTACTGTTAATGCTGAGTAGTTAATGCTGATAACGCTGTAAATATTACTACTGTTAACTACTGTTAATGCTGTAGTTAATGCTGGCTGTAAATATTACTACTGTAATGTTGATAATGCTGTAAATATTACCTGGCTTACTACTGTTAATGCTGATAACAGTGTGAAATACGCTGTCTACTGTTAATGCTGTAGTTAATGCTCTGTAAATATTACTACTGTTAATGCTGATAACGCTGTACTACTGTTAAGCCGCTGATAAAAGTTAATGCAAAGCCCTGTAGAATGCTGAGTAAGTTGATAACGCTGTAAATATTACTACTGTTAATGTGATAACGCTGTAACTACCTACTGTTAATGTTGATAACGCTGTAAATATGTGTCACAGAGAAATGATGTTGACCAGCCAATCTGGTCTCACTCTGCAATAGTTGAAATCTGGCCCTCGGGCAGTGACTTGCAGCATCAGACACTGATGAAAAAAGCCGTCCTTTAAAGTCAACATGATACACAAACTGTACATTTCCTGTGAAAACAGAAGTGTATTTTGAAAACACACAATGCATGTAACAGGCTGAAGTTGACACGGTGTCCCAGAACGTCAACAACCAACACACCCAGGGTACCTTGGATGCCAATGTGGATGTGGAAAGTCCATCCATGTGGACATGTGACGAGGTCACAGGGAGGATGATGATGGACCGGCTGATGTCTGGGTGAAAGTCTTCAGGGGTCTGTGCTGCCTCCAAGCTCCCATCAGGAACGTCAAACACCAAAGACGGCAGCTTCCTGTACTAAAATACGACCTGGACAAAGTTTGTGGTCATTTGATAAAACAAAATAAACATATAAACACAGTATGAGTTAAAACAATAGAGATGTTAGAACCAGACTCTGACCCCATTAACAGGACTATGGAACACTGCACCACCACAAAACAACTGAAGAATGAATTTCCTGCTTTTAGGGCGCCTTCGTCAAACTTGTGATGCTCTGATAATCATCAATCACCCTGATCAATGAGTCAGTTTAAGACAAACAGGAAGTGATTGTAGCCTCTCACATGTGAATACCTGCTGACCACAAACCCTCTGACAGTAATTTGAATATCTTTGTGTTTCAGATGTTTCTGGTTCATATTTCTCTCGTCTTCTCAACCTGTGGCCAGAGGCAGGAACCTCTGCCTTCTTCTTCTACTGTCTATTTATAGGTTGTTTGTCTCCGTGGGGACGAGCCTCCTTCCTTCTGTTTCTCTCTCTGTCTATCTGTCACTCATCTTTCTGCTTGGGTTCCTCTTTTTGAGCCTCCTCTCTCCAGGGACGAGGAGGAGGAGGAGGAGAGGATGTGAGGAGGAGGAGGGAAGAGGAGGAGGAGGTGTCGGAGGAGGAGGGGGAGGAGGAGGAAGAGGAGGAGAAGGAGGAGGAGGGGGGGAGGAGGGTGTCGGAGGGAGGAGGAAGAGGACGAGGAGGTGGAGGAGAAGGAGGAGGAGGAGGGGGAAGAGGAGGAGGACGTGTAGGAGGAGGAGTAGGTGTAGGAGGAGGGGGAGGAGGTGTAGGAAGAGGAGGAGGAGGGGAGGAGGAGGAAGTGGAGGAGGTGTCGGAGGAGGAGGAAGAGGAGGAGGTGTAGGAGGAGTAGTGTAGGAGGTGGGGGAGGAGGTGTAGGAGGAGGAGTAGGTATAGGAGGAGGAGGAGAGGAACTGATTGGTCAGCAGAGGTTCGGTGGAGTCAAACTACAGACACTAAACCAAAGAGCATGGATACCAAGAGGCGAAGCTCCGTTGAATTTCTGCCAACAGCCACTAGGGGTGCTGCCGCCATTTTGGACTGTTGAGCTTGGACTGTTGCGCCCAGACAACATGCAGGATGTGAAGCAGAGAGGAGGAAAGAAGTAAAAGAAAACAGTGTAGTGCAATTAACTGCAACAACTATCAGTGGAACACCCCGCACCTGGCCTTCCACCGTTTCCCCAAGGATCCCGACAGGTAAGAACTGCTGACGTGCACGTTTTAAAGTGTTTTAATATCAATTTAATATGCCAGTTTTGGAGGGAAGATACACACACACACACACACACACACACACATATATATACATATACATATACATATATATATATATATATGGCCTCTTGGACCATTTATATCAGAAGTGCTTACTGCTTTAGCATTAAAATATATCATATTAAAATAGCCTATATTATTATTATTATTATTATTATTATTACTGTCCCCTTACTGTACAAACTGTAAATAAATCTTTATTCCTGACTATGTGACGTCACCATTAATGTGTTTCTAGTTAAAATATTGATTTTTGTTTTTACATTTTTATTTTTTGGTAGATTGGCTTATGGGGTGATTTTGAAGGAGTAATGAAGTTAATCTTCTCATAAGTGGATGTAATATGTAGAGATGCCATCTCGGCCGTTTTTCCTTGTTTGTTTTTTTTTTTTAAAGTCTATATTTTGCTTTACAAAAACGTGAAAAAGCAGCTGTGACCAAGCTATCACGAGGTGAGTAGCATTGTAAGCATAATTAATAGTGATATACTTCAGTGTGTCTGTGTGTTTCTGTATGCAAGCGGGTCTGCTGACAGTCCAAAATGGCGGCGGTAGGACGGAACCATGGGCGAGTCTGTTGCTATGGGGCGCTCTGTTGAGCTTCGCCTCTTGGTGTCCATGCTCTTTGACTGAGCTTCATGTGACAGAGAAGAAGAACAGTCTGAAGAGCAGCAGCGCCCCCTGCAGGCTGCACAGGTCACTGTGTCAGAGCCATGTGACACAGTCTGTTGGAGGGTTAACTCTGCTGAGCCCTAAGGCTTCAACCTGAAACCTTGAAACCTCTCACACACACACACACACACACACACACACACACACACACACACACACACACACACAATGTATCAGTGTGAGGAGTCTGCTGCCTCCTGCTGGTCACATCTCAACATGCCTCAGTTTCACTTCAACACAGATTTTATTACTTCCGCCGGCATTTGTTTGTCTGTCTGTTTGTTTGTCTGCAAAATAACTCAAAAAGGCAAGGCAAGATTATTTGTATAGTACAATTCAACACAAGGTAATTCAAAGTGCTTTACAGAGACATTAAAAGCAACAAGACACAATTTAAAACAATAAAAACAGTCAATTAAAAAGGGAAATAGAAATTGAGAATGATAGTGATAATAATAAAATTCAGTAACATAACATAAAAACAGGCTCAATCTGTAGCTTTTAGCAGGAAAAAACAAGTATATCCACAAAAGAATGTAAGCAAAGTGAAGCGCAAGCAGCAGAGTGTCTGCACTGTAAGAAAGCCGGAAGCAGACAAAAAGTTATAAACGGATTTTGATGAAATTTTCAGGAAAGGTTGATAATGGGAAAAGGAACAGATAAAATTTTGGTGGTGATTGGTTGAAGCGAAATGGATAAAATGATAAAATGGCGGGAAATCCGAGCTGCTGGGGCGGAGGTCTGCGCTCTCAGAGTGCTTTTCTAGTTTTTATTATATTTGTCTTATAATTGTGTGAATCTGAATATCAGTCCGTCCGTACACATCACAGTAACTACACACAGGTCAAAGGTTTACACTGGACAAAATCAAACCTGATTGGTCGACTGTCTGAACGATGGAAAATGACTTCCACTTGTTTTATTGGGAAAAATGAATGTTTTAAAAAGTGTGGACAAGTGTGTCAGTGGACACACTAACTACACATACATGACTAACTAAAGAAGATCGTCCCACAGAAAGAATCCTAACTTTTAATTACTCAAACTAGTCCATACCCGGGGATGTGTTATGTGTAGAGGTATAAGAAATCATAAACACTATATTAGAGGAGATGCAAAATGAGAACACTGTAAATGCACTGTGTAGTAAATATCAATGTAAGACAAACAATGCACACTGTATTTAGAAACATGCTTTATGGTAAAATACATGGAACATAGTTTTGGCTGACGGCACGGAGGCACGCGGACACACAGGTACACAGGTACACAGGTACGCAGGAACACAGGTACACAGGAACACAGGTATACAGGTACGCAGGCACACAGGCACACAGTATACAGGTACGCAGGCACACAGGCACACACACAGGCACACAGGGTACACAGGTATAGAGGTACACAGCACACAGGTAACACAGGTACACAGCACAGGTACACAGGCACACAGGTATATACACAGGGGTACACAGGCACACAGTACACAGGTACACAGGTAAGGTACACAGGAACACAGGTATAGAGGTACACAGGCCACAGGTATACAGGTACACACACAGTACACAGGTCACAGGGTACACAGGTATAGAGGTACACAGGAACACAGGTATAGAGGTACACAGGAACACAGTATAGAGGTACCACACAGGTATACAGGTACACAGGAACACAGGTACACAGGCACACACAGGTACACAGGCACACAGGTATACAGGTACACAGGCACACAGGTACACAGGAACACAGGTATAGAGGTACACACAGTATAGAGGACACAGGCACACAGGTATAGAGGTACACAGGCACACAGTTATACAGGTACACAGGCCCACAGCAACAGGTATAGAGGTACACAGGCACAGGCACAGGTATAACAGGTACACAGGACACATGTATAAGAAGGGAACACAGGCACAGGTAAGGCACACGGGCACATAAGGCAAACAGGCACACACGGGCACAGCAGAGGACACAGACCACAAGGCACCGGGCAACACAGGAACACAGGCCACACAGGCAAAAACAACACGGCACACAGGCACACAGGAACAACACAGGACAACATGGGCACACAGGAACACACACACAACACAGGCACACAGGCACAAGGGCACCAGAAGGCACACAGCCGACACACAGGCAACACAGGCACACAGGAACATGGGCACACAGGAACACAGACACAAGGCACACAGGCACACACACAGGAACACAGGCACACAGGAACACGGACACACAGGAACACACAAGGCACACAGGCACACGGGCACACAGGAGGACACAGCACACAGACAAGGCAACACAGGAACACAGGCACACAGGACACACGGCACACAGGCACACAGGCACACAGACACAGGCACACAGGAACAGGCACACAGCACACACAGGACACAGGGGCACACGACACGGCACACAGGAACCGGGCACACAGGCACAGCACACAGGACACACAGGAACACAGGAACACAGGCACACAGGCACACAGGTACAACACATACACACATACACACGCAGCACGGAGAAAGAATGAAATAAACAGCGCAATGTTTAATTTGTAATGTTTGTAAGCTAATGTCAGTAAAGTGAAAATATGTCACGGCCGGCTCGTACACACACACACGCACACACGCGCGCGTGCGTTCGTCCAGTAAAATAATTACCTTAGTCTTCAGCAAGTGTTGGTGCTTGAAATTGCATGAACTGTGGTCCAAGCGCATCCTGAGCTAAAAAGGGACGAGATGGTCGCAGGTATGTTTAGTTTGCCTCTTAATGTAACATAGGCTATAACGTTATATGACAACACAGCATCAGTTGCTAATGGCTAATGTTAGCCTACTGTAGCGTAGCCTCTGAAACATTAATGTTATCTTCCTTGTGCGTTTCCACTTACTAGTAATGTTAACGCTACTATCTAACGTTAGCACTGTAATCTTATTCTAAAACTACTGTTACACTCACTCTCCTCCTCCGTGTGTCTAACGTTACCATGCCAACGCCTACGTCTATCATAGACGTCATGAGGATGTAATGGAGGAGGGAGGAGTAGGCCTCTGGAGGGAGATGGAGTTGTGGATGTGCTGTGTGAAATGCGAGAAAGGTAGCTAAAGGATTACGAGTCTGACATTTGCTTTTTACGTGTAATGAAGTATGTATATACAGATAATAAACATTAACGCTCTATTATTAACTCCCGTGTGTGTTTTTAACAGCTGTTATGTTCGTACCTCATTTTGAAGCACTCATATTAATATGCTATTGTCTGTGGAATTAATATAGAGTATAATGCTTTTATTATTTTAATCACTTTTTACATCTTGATGGACGTGTTAAGTCCGTCTACAAAAAGTGACCTACTTTATCATTTCTATTTTTAATTTGAGCAATATCTCACAAGAGGGAGTGACGTTGGACTGTATATCCTCACGGCTGTGAGTCGGTCATAGAAGACAATCACAGCCTGTGACGACATACAGTCCAACATCACTCCCTCCAGTGTGATGTTGCTTTTATACAACAAGTCAACAACAGCTTAAACAGCAATGCTGAGTAAGGAAATGTTACCAAAAGGTGATGAAATAAATTATTTAAGTTTGTTATGTAGCTCCACAAAAAAAAAAAGTTCCCCCGGTCTGTTGCCAGGCAACGCAGCACACACGCCAGGAACTCACATGCGACCTTGTATTTACATTGATCTGCAGCTGTGTAACTTCGTCCAGTTCAAACCTGGATGTTGGCACAGACTCAAACACACCTGGAGGTCTGCACACAAGAGTCCTGGCTTTCCTTTTCCTCGTCCTCTCCTGACGACCTCTCATAATTTAATTCAAATGTAATTTTGGGGAAATATCCATCTTGTTGGTGTAACAGCTGTAGTGTCAGTGTGTGTCAGTGTAGCGAGTGTGACAGCTGGTTAATTAACGGCTGTGTTTATATTTACACCTGTGAGCGGAGTGATTTTACTGTTACATGTCCCAGTGATGTCATACTCTATATCAGCACTCACGGACTGCCTCTCATCCAATCAGATTACTCGGTCGGGACTAACTGTTGTATAATAACGTTTTCATTATGTTACAGATATTTATTTTAGGTCTGTCATTTTAACTCTGCTTCTCAGTTTTATTATTTTTATTCATATTCCACCTTGAAGAGAGGCTGTGTAAAAAAAAATCTTTGTTAATTTTTAAATTAACCAAACACAGTTTTAATGAAGAATCATTTTAAAGTATATTTTACACCCAAGCCTGTTGTGCCTCAATCAACACTCATTAGAGTGTTTTTAACAAACAACTAATTAAACATACTTTACTAACTAACTAAACATCTTTGACTGAATAAATGTATTTGATAAACTAACTATACTTTAATAACGTCACATACGTGAATAAATAAGTCACTAAATTTGGCCAATGATTGATTAATTAACAAAAACAAATCTGTTATAATTCATCTCCGTGTTTCACTAGCAGTTAAAAACTTTCCTCTTTCTCCATCTTCTTCTGTTACTGTAGGGAAGCCGCTGGTGCGTCCACCAGGGGGCGCTGCTGCTCTGCACAGACGTCAACACAAACAACAGTTGTTGTGTTTAAACTGATGAAGCCTTGAGGCAGGAAAAGTTGTGGATGGTCCCAACAGAAGCGTTCCTTAGTGTCCCCATGTTTGGTCCCCCCTCTGTTGGGGTACCTAGCACACAGATCTGGTACTAAAAGGTGGAGCTAGAAACCCTGCAGTCTGATTGGTCAGTAGAGGACGCTCACTCTGGTTTTATGTAACCTCTGTTCATACATCAGTAAACTACAACTATAAAATGAAAAAGAAAAAAATAACTTCATTCACTGGGCCGACTGCCGGCAACTTTTAAGGTGGAACGTTAACTTGTAATGTTACTCAATGCATGAGTTGATGACGTGAATCCATCAGCACACCTTAAATTTCACTGTGACAACTTTGACCATCACTTTAGTTTTTATATGACACACACTTTTAGTAATGACTTTAAAAATATAGATGAATTTGGAGCGGATTATGTGAAGGTCATATATTCTAATCCTCACTTCCTGTGGGCTACAGCAACACTAAACCCCTGAGCTTGCCTGAGAAGGACTAAATGCACAAAGCTGCTATTTTTAAATATCCCATGGAGAGAGACTCTCACTGCAGCCTGTTCTATTTTGTTGTGAAAATGTGGGCGTGCAGCCTCGTTCTGTGGACGATAAACCAGGTGCAGACTTCCATCTGTGTCACCGCTGATGAGGAAATACAGCGAGTGCTGGACGGAGCAGTGAGTGACAACAACCCCGCCCACATTTAAGAGGACTGTCTGAACACACCGAGGGTCTAGGTACCATGTCTGAAGGCTTACTGCTGGTTCCAAAGGTGCTGGACTGAAAGAGTTTGGGCTGCAGAGATGTTCTGTGTTTGGTCTGAGTTGTACTTGTGTGGTTTCCTGCGGCACCTCTGGTTTGAAGATCTCTGATACTGAGGACAGGAGGAACATGGATCAGGTTTACAGGGTCGGGGTCTGGATCCTGATGATCCTGGTTCCTAGAACATAAACAATAAAACACAGAGTCGTTCTGTAGAAAGAAAGGAAAACAGATTTATTCGTGTCAGATCTGTCATGATAACAGAGAGTAAAGGTCAGGATCCACATCGTCACAATCGCAGCCTTTAAACTGAGGTTTGCTGTTGATGCATAGAGCTCTGCTGTGATTGGCTGATATGTCACATGACTTCAGATCGCTGACAGGTGGAGAGTCCAGAAAGAGGACAGACATACGGGGGTCAAGCTAGGTTACTAGGACTGATCTGGGGGGATTACAACAATTCTGCTGAGAGACTAAATGGATGTTCAAGGTGATTGAAGGTTCAGCCAGAGTCCAGAGTCTCAAATATAGGGTCTGGAGTCCATGGTCTTGAGTATGGGGTCCAGGTCAGAGTCCAGAGTCCCGAGTCTCAAGTACAGAGTCCAGAGTCGAGAGTATGGGGTCCAGAAATTAGAGTCCTGAGTTCAGAGTCCAAAGTCCAGAGTCATGAGTATACAGTCCAGGGTTCAGAGTCCACAATCTACAGTATAGGACCCAGAGTCTAGAAACCAGAGTCTCGAGAGGGTTTTTAATTCTCCCTCATCCTGCTGGAGATGAGCCTCACAGTGTGAAAACACCTGGTCTACAGAGTCCAGAGTCCAGACATAAAATACAGTCTAAGCCAGAGCTGTATCCACATGGTGTCTTTGAGGAAACCACTGACCCCCTACTTCTTCCTGTAGGTCTGACCTTTGACCCTCTGCTGAGGTGTGAGGATGAATGTGAGGATTATCACCAGGTCCTGGTTTTGGTTTAAAGAGTCAAAGTTTGCTGAATGTAGAAAGAAACCTGCTGATTTCTGCAGGATTAACAGTCCTGGACTGGTACTACTGGATCCTGGACCGGTTCTGCAGGGTCCTGGACTGGTACTACTGGATCCTGGACTGGTTCTGCAGGGCCTACTGGATCCTGGACTGGTTCTGCAGGGTCCTGGACTGGTCCTTTCTGAAGTGGTTCTAAGAGTTCTGGACTCAGTTTCCGGGTCTCAGCGATAAGTCTTTTTACTCCGACCATCCACTGACTGACTTCAGTCACATGATCGACCATCAGAGAGCGATGGATCTCATCAGCTGAGTCCCAGTGACCCGACTGTAGCTCTGAGAGACAGACAGACAGACAGACAGGTGAGTACTGAGACAGACAGACAGACAGACAGGTGTATAATGAGACAGGTTACCTAGAGACAGGGTGTGCATGCGTCTCCTCACAGGCTGGCTGAGTCTACCTGACCTCCAGCTGTCCTCCAGGAGGCGGAGTCCTCTTTGCCACATCATTACACACCTGGTCCTGCACACAGAGGTCAAAGGTCACACAGTCAATCAGAGTTAAACACATGTATGAACAGAGCATGTACAGAGACACCTGGTGGTTCACTGTGGTACTGCAGAGACTCAGGGTGAAGGTGTGTGTGTGAGAGTGTGTGTGTGTGTGTGAGAGAGTGTGTGTGTGTGTGTGTCTTACTTTAACCGTGTGTCTGCAGGCAGCCAGCGCTCGGGTCAACACCAACACCACGCCCTCTACATCAGGCTCGCTCTCTGATTGGCTGCTGTCGGCCTCTCTCTGACTTCTCATTGGTCCCATAGGGGGAGGAGGCGTGACCACACAGCCCAGAGGAGGACGAGCTGTCGGGAAGAAAGGAGGAGTCTGCTGTCAATCAGGCTTGGCGTTGTGACAACACATTCTTCTTAGTCTCCTTACCTGGGTGTAGAGGGGGTGGGGCCACACCACTCAGGGGTGGGGCCAGAGGACTGGAGGAGGGAGGGGTCATGGGTGGGGATCCTGTACCTGAGGACCAATCAGAGAGCAGGTGTGTGAGAATGATAAAGGTAGAGTGACAGCAGTGTGGGCGGAGCTCTGTGTGACCAGGCCACCAGGAATGGCGCCGGGCTTTGAAGCTAATATTTGTAGAGGACAATCAGAGGACGAGACGTCTGTCAATCAGTGACTTATTGACTTTGAACATCACAACACTCGAGAAGTGACTCGCCTCACTGCCAGGATTTGATCCTGATTTCGAGCCACAAGATTTAATCATTTTATCCTCACTCAAGTTAGCCAAGCACTGAACAGGAAGTTTGGCTCGGCCATCGTCAGTCTGTAGCGCAGCTGCTCTGTGCACCCAACGATACAGGAGCAGCTCTGATCATCATCCAGGTGATTTCATACCACAACCGCCCGCAGTGCTGTATCCAGGTGTCTCTATACATCCATGGGTGCGATGCACACACAGAGCTAGCATGCTAATAATACTGTAAACTATGATGTTAGATGTTCACTGTGTCCTGACTCACTACAGCCACGCAGCAGCTCTCATGATGGGCAGCTTGTATTTTTCATGGCAGATAACTTTATTAATCCCATCAGAGGCCAAACTGTTTGAACTGTTTAGCCTAAAGTTAGCTTTTTACTTCTGGCGATCGCATTTAAGCTTCAAATGCGGTATGAAAGATGTTCATATGTGAAGATTATCTCCCTGAACAAAACCTGTAAGTATCATAAACTTGTGTTAGCCACAGAGCTTATTTTCTGACATAATCCAAAACTTAACGCCTGAGATGAAACTCTGTTTTCCGTTTCACAAAACCAGCTCAGCGTAACAAACCCTGAGTTTGTTACTATGGCAACATACTCTGTGAAGCTAACCTGCTGAGTCACAGGTTTGCTTCATGTCAGCCTGAGGCTGAGCGTGTAGCAGGAAGTAGAAACATGGCGTGTCCTTTAGTGAATGAAGTGGTGGAGGTTGAGGCCCAGTGTATTCAGAGGCTGTTGTGTAAGGAGAAGGTGATTAGAGCCTGTTTGGATGTCTCCCTGGAGGAGTGTCTATATGAAAGATACTGTTTGACCTCACACTCTATCATTTATCTAACAATCTGTTCCACCCACATATATCACATATTACACATCCTGGATTTACATTATCATCACAGCACATTTTATGCATTGTCCTTTGATTCTTTTCTTTGTAACATCAGAGACACTGAACACATCAGAGAGACAGCGGTTTGTCGGCCCGTAAGAAAAGTGTCTCTGGCTCTGAAAAGACTTTGGACCCTTGTTGTGGTTTTCCCTGGACATAAATCACAATCCATTATTAAAGTAATTACCACGGAGCATCGGTGGCTCAGTGGATGGAGCAGACGCCCCGTGATCTGATACAGCAGCCGTGGGTTCAAACCCAGGCTGCAGCCTCTTGCTGTGCATCGTTCCCTCTCTCCCTCAACATTACGCTGTTTTGCCATTAAAGGCAACAAAAGCCCCAGATCTTATCTAATCTTAAAAAAGAGGAATTCCACAGAACTGCAGGTTTGTCAGTGTCAGGTTTTTTTTTTTTGTTTCCATTTTGCGGTCGTTAAAATCTCAGACTCAGCTGGGATGAAACAATCGGCTTTCTCCTTTCGGCCACTGAATATCACATTATCTGCACTCTACTGATGTCTTTCAGTGCTCGCCATGAACGCGCCTCTCTGAGGCTGAACATACCCAGAGTTGACTGAGCTGACTGTGATCAGCTGTTCTGGGAACTGAAAACTCAGAGTTTCTCAGCTCAGGCTCAGTCAACTCGGAGATCGGGGTTTAGGCTCAGAGTTTGTTGAGCCTGCTTCCTGAAAAGGGCCGTAAGGACACGCCCCCATATTGGACTGACTGAACGCTGAAGACAGATTAAACTGAGTGTATCACTGCCAACTTTGATATGGGATTTATTTTCTGATAAACAGTCGAGTTAAACTAGAATTACCGCCCAACCAGTCTGTCCCATGGTTGTATGACTCCGCCCACCAGTCCTGTCCCCATGGTTGTATGACTCCGCCCATCAGTCTGCCCATGGTTGTATGACTCCGCCCATCAGTCTGTTCCCCATGTTGTATGACTCCGCCCATCAGGTCTGCCCCATGGTTGTATGACTCAGCCCAGCAGTCTGTCCCCATGGTTGTATGACTCCGCCCACCAGTCTGCCCCATGGTTGTATGGTCTGTCCCATGCAGATGACTCGCCCATCCAGACTCCGCCCAATCTCCGCCCATCAGTCTGTACCCATGGTTGTATGACTGCCCACCAGTCTGTCCCATGGTTGTATGATATGGTTGTATGACTCCGCCCAAGTCTGTCCCCATGGTTGTATGACTCCGCAGTCTGCCCCATGGTTATGACTCCCCCCCAAATGAGGTAAAGACACAAGTGAAGGAAGCGTGGATGTGTTTTAAGAGACGTGGGATGTAGCCCTGGTATTTTCTGACCTGGAGCTGCTCTCTTGTTCAGGAGGTTCCTCTGTGGTCCGCGGGCCATCTGAAGGCCATAAGAGAACTGAGGGGGGTCGTTCCAACCACGCTCCTGGTTACCTAGGCAACACAGACACAGAGACAGGTTTACTGTTAAAGGACCAGCTCAACAATGTCCACCAGGTCCTCGTGCATCAGGATGATCTGAAGCTATTTTTGTACAGCAGCAAACTGTCACAGCTGCTGGAGACAAAATGAGACGTTAAAGTGAGAGTGTGTGTACACAGACTGACAGTGAGATGTAGAGCACGTCCAACCAAACTCCACTGAGTTTTTAGCTAACTTTCCGATTGAGAACAACATGACCTGACACATTGAGGAGCAGAGTTCACATTCAGAGGATCAAACACTTTCTCCACGTCACCATAGCACATGCTAAACACATTTCAGTTGAATTAATCTGGATGAAGACAACAACAGGAGCACTTGTGATAAACCTTCTGTTTTACCTGGATCATTACAGTTTGTGAACTGTGATTAAAGCACACATGGATCTATATGGTGTTGGTTTTAGTTCAGCGTATTAATAATTCACCAGAGTGAGTCATTCTCACCTTGTGGCTTCAGGGAACATTAACTTTTAACAGATGTTTGATTCCTGACTCTCTCACAGGTCAGACACACAGAGCAGCAGATGTGTAGCATCACCTGTCAGTACCTGAGTCACCTGAAACCGGCTCCAACTTCCGTCATTTAAACATCGACAGGGTCCGACCGGACTCCGTTGATTTTGTACCTGTCTCTTCAGTCGGAACATGACTTGACACATTTAGAAATTGGACACGTTGCTCCACTAAATGCTGCATTTAGATCACAGGAAGTGTTTCAGCTCAGCTCATTGTAACACTGTGACCTCACAGTTTGTCTACACCGCCACATTACACACACACAGCTGTTAAAATACTGAATCGCTGAGTAAATCACGATGAACAAAACAACAGCACAACCTCTGACATACCTTCAGTTTTTACCTAGAACAACGATGTTTGGTGAATAACATGTGAGCCGAACTAAACCCAACAAAATATTAATTCATAAAAGCTTTGTTCATGTTTACAAAGTGAGAAATTATTGCCTTGAGACTTTGTGGAAAATTGACTTGACAGATTTTTGAACGCAGTTCTGTCAGTGCCGCCCCATAACTCCCATTCCAAGGATCACAGCAGCGGAAGTATCGTGCTAACAGTTAGCCAAACATGACAGAAGCTAATTAAATACGCCATTATTAATATTACCTTCATTATATAAGATATTCAGGAGCTGGACAGTCAAACTAACTCTCACCTGGTTTCATGTACATGTCCTCCATGTTGGACTCCACCGCGTCAAGCTGCTTCTTCTGACCGGTGTCCAGGCTAAGCTAACGGCTAAGCTAACGGCTAAGCTAACCCGAGGCGTCCAGACAACATTAAAGGTTTAAATTAATATTTAATTATACAAAGATAAAACTCCCTCTGCGAATATTCCGTGTTTCTGTAGTTTAATCACAAGTTATCCGTGTTCACCACACGGCATAAACAAAACGACTTCCGCTACGAACTACAAAATAAGAGCTGGAGAGCTCAAAGTATATCAGACTTGTTTTTATTATGTTTTTATATACATTTCAGTTTACACATATTTATGCATTTATAGTTTTTTTTATTATTTTATCTGTTTATTTTATTATTTCAGTTTTATTTATTTATGTCTTTAATTATTTTGCACAACCTGCAGAAAACTGTGGAATTTCCTTAAAGTTATGAAACAGCTGTATTGTAAATATTTAGATTTTATTTTTGTTACAGTACTTTTAAAAGTGCCTTTGCCATATTTCTACTGTACCTTTTCTAACTATATTTATGTTCTTTAGTTCTGCACTACTTTACCTTATTTGCGTTTGCTCCTAATAGACTTAGACTTAGACTTCCTTTATTGTCTATTCGAGTCTAATATTGTAATTGTATGGTTTATGTACGCATAAAAAAAGTAAACGAAATAAAGTCCCTGTAACTGAAAACCTGCTGAGTAATAAATATTTCTCTGTTATTCATTTATTTATTGTCAGAAACATGCTTATTCAGTATTTCTGTGTGATAACATTTTGTTTTATACTGTTGTAATGATGCAATAAAATCTGAACAAATAAAAAAATGTGGCCTAAATGTTTGAGTGAAACGTAACATTAACATCTTATTTAAGAATTTAATTTTAAATTTGTGACTGCAAAATTAAATAAAGCTGACACATGATGATGATTTCTTATTTTTATGTATTCTATTTATCTATATGTTTGGTGAATAAACAGTTGAAGCTGGCTGACAGAAAAGTAGGTCAACTGATAAAGTTTATACCAAATATCAAACGCCACAGCTTAATTTTTTTTTTTTAAAAATGTATTTTTAATTTTGATCAGTATCAAATATAAGTATTTACAAATACATGAGGAAGGACAGCATCATTTGAGTTAGGATTTTGCCAATATATGTCTTCTTTAATAATCATAACAATAACATTAATAATTATCACTTGTACTTTGTTGTGTTTCAGTCTTTGTAATCACAATAAACTTCAGGCTTTTATTTTGCAGGAATACTGTTATGACTTCCTGTGATGTTCTTGAGCTTCACTGCTCTCTGCTGTCCAAACATTTCCGGGACACGTGGCCACCAGTGTCACATCTACTATGACGTCGCCCGGGCTCGTCTGACCTCTGCAGATAAAAACATGTTTGTTTGTGGTTGAAGACATAAAGGTGTGTTTGTGATCAGTGTCAGTGATTATTGATGATCAATACTGAAACAAAGTTTATATAAACACACAGTTATAAATGTTGTGTCAGATGTTTCTGTGTTCTGAACAAAAATAAAACCTGCTGTTTGATTCATCCTGATGAGCGACGTCTAAAAATAGAAATCCACATCAGAGGATTGAAAAAACCTCCAGTTTCACACAGAGTGGAGTCACGTGACACAGACTCAAACAGATAAATAAATAAATAAATAAATACTTGCAACTGTACATAAACATCAGTCAGCTGTTCTGTTAAAGAACCACTGAGTCTTTACTGAGAACATCATTCATCACAGTTCAACAGTGACGTCACCGCAGTGGTTCAACATGTCCCTGTGCTGCAGTGATGTCACACAGTACTCCAATTATTAAATTAATTAAAATTATTAGAATTCATTAATGCAGTGTTACCATGTTGAATTTCACACGCACACTTATTATTATTATTTTTTCATTAGTATTTTATTTATTTTAAGATTTTATTGCCTTTAGAAAAACATAACAACTTTCTGGTTTTATTGTAGCTTGCAGTTTTATTCTACAAATATGTTCATATGAATAGGAATATCTTTTATACGTTTGCGCTCCTCCGAGAACCGTCACCTTATCGTGGTGGAGGAGTTTGAGTGCCCTAATGACCCCAGGAGCTATGCTACCGGCTAGATATAGTCGGCCTCACCTCGAACGGGTCCTGACTGTTGTCTGCGCTTATGCGCCGAACAGCAGCTCAGAGTTGGCTAAACATAACGCCAAAGTGTTAAAATCACAGAGTTTTGATGACCAGAGTAGAATTTTATACACTTTGGAGTTGAATGGGCACAAAGTACACTTCTCAGACTGCACTAAAATCACTCTTCGGTGTTGCTCCTTGATACAGTACTGGTGCAGAGTTGTTGTAGTGTTTATTTTGAGATGATAAACTCCCTGAGAGTCCATCTGTTAACTGAGTCTTCCCCGTCCGCATCCAAGCTTAGGTTTCAATTTTGTCATCAGGCAAGCCAAACCTTCTCATTGGTTGAACGCAGCCGCGTGACCGCGTCATGAGCCACCACCGTCTTTTGAATATTCCTCGACTCGAGCGAGCGGACATCAGACGGACGGTTACAGCTCGATACAAGACGATGAAATTTCAAGAGCTATTTCTACGAACTGCAGGTAAGAAACCACTGAATATTCGAGTCTGTCTTTTTGTTTTAATTTTCATAACTAAAAACGCTAACGTTAGCCGGTAAATTAGAAGAGACATGAGGTCGGGCTTCAACAACTTATCGTTAGCCAGCTAGCAGACTAGCCCGTCCCGGGAGCGGCAGCTAACTAACAAATGAAGGCTGTAACATTCATTGTCGAATTAACTGCTAGTTGTATGTTTAATCTGCTAAAACGGTTATTGTGGTGGTAACGTTAGTTGTAGTCAATCAGTATATTGGACAATGGAAATTACAGCCTGCGTTTGTTTGTTAGCTGCTGCTCCCGGGACTTGGGCTAGTTTGCAGGCAACGTTAGCTGCAGGCACTACCCGCCATTTTATGATTTCAAAGCTTCTGACTCCGGCTTGAAATTGCGCTGTTAGCAGTTGACTCTGACTTTGCACTGCATTTGGGGCTGTGCGAGTGGAATAAACCTTTGCATTTTTGTGTTGTAGTACTGTTCGAGGAGGACTAAGTTACAGCAATGCTGTTTAAAGTGCAGTACCAAGGAAAGAAGAAGTACATCAAACTAAATGGAGCCTCATATCCAGCATTTCTCAAGGAGGGTGAGTTGGTGTTTCTGCTTCATGTATATACATCACAAGTCCATTCTCACTGAGGGCGAATATCTGCGCTGATTATTCTCGCGGAAAAATATAAAAGTCGATTTCATGGGTTCTTATGGAAGTTTGCACACCAGGGCGGAACTTTCGTGCAGTGAAAAAAGTTTCTGCCCAGACTTTGACACCCCGCGGAATTCGCCAGCAGAACTACACAGCTGGGCCAATGAAAGTGTTTGTTTATAGTCGCAGACAGTATGAGAGAAAGGTTGATAATTTCACAGCACCTTGTCCTTTTTGATAACAGACGGGATGATTTTATGAACAATGAATTAAAGGAACGTCTGGCAGTCCATTGTCCAGCTTGGTGGCTGCGGTGAGAGTGGTAAGTGCTAAACAAAGTTGATGTTGACGTTTGTTAAACGTTAGCTTGATAGCTTGCTGCCGCTGCTGCTGCTGCTGCTGCTACACTCATCCATGTTCATCCGCACCCGTTCACGCAGTGCGGACATGGAAGACAACAACGCGAAATTCCGCACCGCGTCCGTACAGTGCCTGTGTGTATGGTTTGAGCGTGGAAAAGTGCTGCGCGAGTATTCCGCAAGTCCGTCCCGCATTTCCGTATCGTGGCAACCAAGTTTCCAGTGGTCAGATTCTAGATTGGAGCGCTCACCCACTCAAAATGGGCAAGATGTCGGCGTCTGCAAAGCAAGACCCACTATTATATGAATAAAAGGCTTATTCTAAGTATTTAAAAGCAAAACTATTTTAATAGTTAAATGATTATATTCTTTAAACACATTTATGAATATTATGTTTCATTTTTCTCTAGGTTTGTTCTGTTAAGTGCTACGAAATACATTGATTATTACACACTGGACTTTAAATATGTATTTAAAACTAATATTTTGTATGTAACGTTACAGTAATCTGTTTAGTCTGTTTAACTGTTTAGCTTAGTTTGCCACATCTCAAAATGTGGTAAACTCTTGGAAATTTAGCTGCTGGTAGCTCACTCAGTATTTTGATGTCAGGAATATTATTTATGTTATTGACATTTTAGACTTGTGTACAGTGAGACATTGAGTTTATATTAGGGTTGGGTTGGTATGAGAAAAAAAAAAACGGTCCGATTTTTGTGAAAAACCGCGTCAAGTCGGTAATGTCGGATTTTCACCACTTGGGGGCGCATTTGACTCATTTAAAATAAAAAACGACCTTAGGACAACAGAGTGACAGTAAATTTTGCAGCTTACTCAATCAGTGCAAACAAGGGTTGCCTCCTTCGTCTGGCTCAAAGCCAAAGTGTTGCCATATTCCTTGATTTCGTTGAGACTAAATTGTCCACGCACGGTGGTGTGGTGGTTAGCACTCTCGCCTCACAGCAAGAGGGTTGCCGGTTGATCCCGGGCGTGGGAGCCCTTCTGTGCAGAGTTTGCATGTTCTCCCTGTGTCAGCGTGGGTTTCCTCCAGGTGCTCTGACATGTTCTCCCTGTGTCAGTGTGGGTTTCCTCCAGGTGCTCTGACATGTTCTCCCCGTGTCAGCGTGGGTTTCCTCCAGGTGCTCCAGCTTCCTCCCACAGTCCAAAGACATGCAGGTTAACTGGTGACTGGTCCGTAGGTGTGAATGTGAGTGTGAATGGTTGTCTGTCTCTATGTGTCAGTCCTGCGATAGTCTGGTGACCTGTCCAGGGTGAACCCTGCCTCTCACCCAGTGTCAGCTGGGATAGGCTCCACCCCCCCCGCGACCCTCAAGAGGATGAAGCGGTTAGAAGATGAAGGAATGAATGAATGAATAAATTGTCCGCCATTATCGACTCCCCGTCACTATTAAACAAACTCCAGGCTACAGTAGAGGCGCATGCGCACTCGCACCTCCTAGCTCAGTCCCCGCCCCACTCCCCCCCCGCAGACACAGGTGCTCACAGACTCAGGCGCACACGAGCGAAGTCCGCACGGTCGTGCGTTGCGCGCACAGGGCTTGGGGACATCTGCTTTTACCGGGCGGACCTAGTACGTATTAGTATCAATAAAATTCCAACGATAGCCATCCCTACTCAAGAAGCTGCATTGTGGGCAGCCTCAGGTGCGGACTCCCCCCTCTGCAGTCAGACCACCATCAGCATCCCTCTCGGTTGCATACGGCTGTCCCTTTTGCAGTTTAGAGTAGACTGTCGTCTTGGCACCAATGCACCATTCAAGTCTACAGTACATTTTCCAATTAAGACAGAAATGGTGCTAAAAGCTTATTGTTTTCCCACTTTGTTGCATTTTTAATCAAAACAGCCTCTGTATCTGTGGCAGTGACGTCAATAATATAGCATATTCCCAGCTTCATTCATTTTTTTCTGTATTCAAAGCTAAAGAGAAGTTCAGCATATCCACTGACACAAACATATATGTGCTGGATGACACTGGAACAGAGGTCGACGAAGAGGTCTTCAGCGACATAATGGAGGCAAAACCAGAAATCCTGTGGACCATTGCTGATGTTCTTTCAGTGACTGGTAAATGGTTGTACGATTAATGTATACAGTGCAGTGTTACAGTACCAACGTGTGACATGTGAAAATGTTTTTGAAAATGATGTTGTTCCCCCTTTTCAGACTCCCCTGTCCAGTCTGCGTGCACGGACACCTTGTCCCTATCCTCACGCTCATCAGAGAGTGATGCTTCTCTGATGTCCCCAAAAAGACAGCGCACTGATGACACCTTTCTGATGTCCCCAAAAAGTCGGCAAACTGATGACAGTGCACAGGCCAAAGAGGTGAAGTTTTTTATAGAACATTTCTCCTTATATTGTAAATATTGTATGTTGTCGCCAGATTTGATCTGTTTTTGTTTGGTGGTCTTACTTTTACCCCCACCACCCCCACCACCCCCACCCCCCCTCTCCCACCATCAAGCTTGTCAAAACAGTTCTGGAACAAAAGCCTGGAGGGGAGAAGATACTTAAAGAATACGACATGACATGGCAGATAAAGGACTGCCGAACACGACGTGATCTTGTCAACATTGTTGTTGCTGATATGGTGGAAAAGTATGGGTGAGTAAAATGCTTTATGATGCATGATTTAATGAAGAGTATATTCATAGTATTTGATCATGTCCCACCCATCTGACGAGAAGGGCCACCCACTGATCATCACCCATCCATAAGAGTCTCAGCTTTAAATCTGACATCTTTGTAGACGGGAGACTGTTGTGGTTCTTATGAGCTCAATTCCATTCAAATTGTTTGAGATGACAGGTCAAGGGACCCCACTGTAGATGGCCATGTAGATTTTTCCGTCAGTACAGTGTCCTTTACCCCTGCAGGCGTGCTCCACCTAAGGACAAAAGAACACAGTGTGCATTGGGGATAGTAACACTGTTCCCCTCTCTGAGAGATCCCTACTCCAAAAACGGCTATGTGAGTATTATATAGTTGAAATGTTTCCGAATACTTACAGTTATAGCAACCAATGCTTTTGTTTCTTAGGAGTAATATACACAGGTTTGTTGTTGTTGTTGCAATAACAGTGTTGATAGTAACAGCTTATGTAGGATTGCAATCAGTGTGAGCAATATTTTACTTGTAAATCGCGAGGCCATATCTCTACTGAAACACAGCACAGACAAAGAACAGATCTTCATTAAAATGAGGGCAACATTCCAGCACAGACAAAAATTGATCCATGATCCTGAGCAATGCAGCACAGTGCTACAAGTGTTCCCGAGATTCCTTGACACAAAAGGCCTGGTAAGTTCATGTTAATTGTGTTTACAATGTATTTTCCATCATGAACAGCTGTGCAAAATTGAAAGTGGTCACCTCCACCCACTATTACCTCTACTTCCTCTCCTTTAGGTGTTGCAAGACTTTGAGTTGCTGTTTGGAGCCGAGACTTCATCTAAACTCCTTGAGAAATGGGGAACACTCCTGAAAGCCAAAGTGATCCATCCATCCATTCTGCGGAGGAGAACCCTGAAGAGGATGATGAGGTCCCAGGTAAATGATTGACATTAACCTGGTGTATATTTGGTCATCTTTTCAAATATTGATTTATATTTTTATTGGTGAGTGCTTTTTGAATTTGAATATTGATGTATCAAGGTCTTTCATGAGGTGTATTTCATGCTAAGAGCAGGTGCTCTCCTCCCTTCTTAGGTTGGGATAGTGACATGGCCTCATTGCTACTGCTGGTCTACCTCCTGCCACCACCACCAAGTGGAAAGAAGGGAGAGGTGAAGATCAGTATCCGGGAAGCTGTGGAGCATGTAGTCAAGTTTAATAAGGTCAGTGTGTCCTGATTTCCATTTGTATCCATCCAATAGGCAATGGTGTAACTCACACTCCAAAAACAAACAAACATGTTGGCCAACTATCATGCCTTCCACTCCAAACAAAGGAGATATACAGGTGGATTGTCTTACATATAGTCACATGATGGGGTCATATGACAGTTTCTTTTCAATGTCACCTCCATGTCCAGGCCTTGTGATTTTTTTGGATACCACATAATTTCAAGTGTGAGACTTTTGGTTAGCGTCCTTACTAAGTGCCAATCCACTAGAGAGTGGGTTTCAGTCTTGTGTTTGTTTCTTATTTTTAGTTGTCCATTTGTATTGCCAATGTATTGGAGTGTACAGGCACATGTGATAAGGTAGACAACATTGATGACCCCTCTGATGTTTTATTATTTGTGACCACGCTACAAAAACATTGATTTTATTTATCACACGCTGGAAAAAAACAACTGACATCCAAAGGTTTCTGTCAGTCTAATTCATCACATCAAAATGTAATGCACAGTGTAGTTATATTTTGTTTGTTATCTTGCAGTCATGTCACAGCCTTCACGAGCACTCTGGTCCAGACCAGCGGAAGCAGCCATACATCCTGGCAGTTGGGACGACAAGAAACAGCATCCATGAGTACTACATCGCGTTGGATGGTGAACTTCTTCCCTGCAAGGCCAAGTCTTCCCTGTCAGCCTTTGATGAACTTTTCAAAGCACATTATGTGTTTGGCATCTCCTGTGACAAGGCCTTAAACAGCATGTACACATTTGTGCAGACCACCATCTACAGCATTGATGTAGGTCTTTCTCATGAAACTCCCAGAGTCAAGGATCTTAGGGCAAAGCTCCTTAACTGAAGAGTTTGATGTTTAGATGCTTCATTTGCAAGTCCACTTTTGTCACTGTTCAACAGTTGGCCTGTCATCTCAAGCTTTCACATGCCTTTTATCCTGGTAAGAAGTTTCAATTAATGTGTGACCAGAATGGATGCCGCCAGAGATTTTGCACTTTTCTGGGCTTCAAGAAACATCTCCATAGTAAACATAGCGCTGAAAGTCTAGATCAAATCGATAACGAACCCGTCACTTCTTCAGTTGATGTATCTGATCAGCAAACTGTGTCAAGTTTAATTCCAGAGCAACCAGAGAATTCTCAAAGCTGCAATGAGAACAAGCAACATACCCAAGAAATATGTGTATCCCTTACTGCAAAACTCCAAGGCTGAGGTGTGGCTACTAATATCATAAAGACTGTTGTTGAAAATATGGAGGAGCCTGTAGAGGAATTACATTCAAATGTCAAAGAAGATGTTGTAAAACTACTTCCTAATGATGAGGACTTGAGAACAAAATTTGACAATTATTTTGACAGCCTTGAAAATCCATTTAGCAAACTGAACACAGAGACAAAATGGAAAAAAACATTTCAGTGAGAAATGGGGTATTGTAGAACCTGTTGAGGTTGCCTTAGGAGTTAGATACGACACCAGAAGGAATCGAACCACTGGCACATATGATCAAGTTCCCATAACAGACAAATTTGTGTACATTCCTCTGTTCGAAACTTTAAAGTTCATATTCACCAACCAAGAGATCTGTGACCATATTGTGCAACCTTGTGAGGAAACTGGAGTTTTCAAAGATTTCTGTGATGGGAACTATTTTAGAGATCACCCCCTCTTCTCTGAAAAACCAAATGCTCTTCAAATACAGATCTTCTATGATGATTTTGAAGTGGCAAATCCACTAGGATCCAAGTATGGTGTTCACAAGGTTGGAAGTATATACTTCATTTTACGAAAGCTATCTCCAAAGATAAACTCAGCTCTTATGAATATTCATCTTTTGGCACTTTTTCATACTGAGGATGTGAAGCAGTATGGATTTAATCCCATCTTAGAGCCTATTGTACATGATCTGAAAGTCCTTGAGTTTACAGGAATTGAAGTTCCTTTGTCTGATGAACCAGTTTATGGAACAATTTCGCAAGTAACCGGGGATAATTTGGGATTGCACACACTACTTGGGTACGTTGAATCGTTCAGCGCAAACCATTTTTGTCACTTTTGTCTAGTAGACAAACAGACCTCACAGACGGTTTTCAGTGATGATGACCCAAGAATAGCGTTGCGCACTAAAGCACTTCACACTCAGCATTGCAATGACCTCGCAGCAGATCCTACATTGTTGTCAACATTTGGAGTTAAGCAAACATGTTTACTCAATGACCTGCAGTACTTTCATGTTTCTGACAATCATTGCTGTAGACATTATGCACAACATATTGGAAGGAGTGGGACAATTAGGGCTGAAGTTACTTTTTGGTTACCTCTCAGACAACAACATCATATCCAAGATAGATGTTTGTAACTGAATATACTTGTACAGTTATGGCTTTGTTGAGCGAAAAAAATTGACCAACCAGAATAAACTTGGAGCAGACTGGAAATGGAATTGGTCTCAATGCCATTCAGACATTTTGCTTAATCCGGAATATGCCCTTGATATTTGGAGATGTTGTACAAGAAGAAAATGCACACTGGAGACTCTTGCTGCTTCTGCTGCAAATTATGAGCATCATATTTTCTCCAGTCATTACTGATGGCATGGCAGTGTGTCTGAAGCATCTCATTGTTGAACATCATAATCTTTTCAATCAAAGAGCTTTACCCACATCGCAAAATGATTCCTAAACATCATTTCATGACTCATTATCCCAGATCCATTTGAAAAATAGGCCCAATATTACATGTGTGGGCAATGAGATTTGAAGCCAAGCATAGGTTTTTTAAGAACACTATCAAAAATTTCAAAAATATAACAAAGTCGTTAGCCCAAAAACATCAGATGGCTGTAGCATACCACTGGGAATCAATGCCATTTAAAAGTATTGACTGTGGTTCAGTAAAAACTGTTAAGCTTGATGACTTGCCAAATGGGGAGATGATTGCAGAAGAACTGCAGGTTGACTTGGACTGTGAAGTTGATGTGCTTTCTTGGATCACTTGTATCGCCCAGGTCTTCTGGTTTGCTCAAACATAGAAGAGGATTTGCCAGTATTTAGTCAGATAAGAGACACTGTTGCATTTAATGGAGTGTATTTTCTTCTAACCCAGGACTTTGAGACACTTAGTTTTGCAGAGCATTTTCATTCCTTTCATGTGATAAAGGGAAATGATGAAAATGTTTCCACGCTGAAAGTTGATGAGTTACAGTTCTTTAAGCCATTTGATCTGCAGACAACTTGTGGTTTTGACAGAGATGACCAGTATGTTGTTCCTGTGCATGTGTTTGTATGAGAAACCTGTTACTTAAAGGAATAGTTGCTTTCATATAAAGGATAAGGCTTCGTTAGCCTACTGAAAAGCAGCGAGCAGGGATTCTGGCCACAGACCTGTTATGTATGCTTCTCACAAATATATTTTGTGGTTTGTTGAAAAAAAATGTATTTTTGTCACAAATATATATTTTGTGTTTTTGTGAAAATAAAAGGTATCTTTTCAAGAATGTAATGTTTAGAGTGTTCATTCTTGAAGTGTTAATGATTCACCCAGAAGCTGTTTTGGAGTACACCGGAGTATGTGATTGTTGTGTGTTACATGGCAGGTGTTTGAAAGCACTGAAACAGTATTAAAGACGACCAGTTATAGAGTACACTTTCACTCTCACTCTCTTTCACTCTGTACTCACTGAGGGTTCTAGGTTTACACTGTGAGTGTTGGAAAGCACTGAAACAGTGTCAGAAAGTACCAGTTACAGAGTACATTTGCACTCTCAAAGTGTTTGAATTTAACTCTGTATTTGGAGTACATATTTTACTCTTTTGACAGTGTTCAGTGAACACCAAACTCTTGGACCTATATATACACCAAAATCGGTGTTAAATGTACACTTATAGAGTAAAATATACACTGTGATTTTTGCTGTGCACGTGTGTGTGTCGGCTAAACGTAACCACATGTGTGTGTTGGCTAAACGTAACCACGTGTGTGTGTGTGTGTGTTTGTGTGTTGGCTAAACGTAACCACGTGTGTGTGTGTGTGTGTGTTGGCTAAAACCATGTGTGTGTGTGTGTGTGTGTGTGTGTGTTGGCTAAAACCATGTGTGTGTGTGTGTGCTAACGTAACCACGTGTGTGTGTGTGTGTGTGTTGGCTAAAGTGTGTGTGTGTGATGTGTGTGTGTGTGTGTGTTGGCTAAACGTGTGTGTGTGTGCTGTGTGTGTGTGTGTGTTGGGTGTGTGTGAAACGTTGTGTGTGGCTGTGTGTGTGTGTGGTGTGTTGGCTAAACGTAACCATGTGTGTGTGTGTGTGTGTGTGTGCTAACGTAACCATGTGTGTGTGGCTAAACGTGTGTGTAAACGTGTAAACGTAACCGTGTGTGTGTTTAAACTGTGGTGTGTGTGTGTGTGTGTGTGTGTGTGTGTGGCTAAACGTAACCGTGTGGGTGTGGTGTGTGTTAAACGTAACCACGTGTGTGTGGCGTTGTGGTGTGTGTGTTGGCTAAACGTAACCATGTGTGTGTTGGCTAAACGTGTGTGTGTCTAAACGTAATGTGTGTGTGTCGGCTAAACGTAACCAGTGTGTGTGTGTGTGTGGTGCTAAACGTAACCATGTGTGTGTGTGGCTAACGTGTGTGGTGTGTTGGCTAAACGTAACCATGTGTGTGTGTTGGCTAAACGTAACCGTGTGTGTGTGGCTAAACGTAACCATGTGTGTGTGTTGTAAACGTAAAAACGTAACCATGTGTGTGTGTGTGCTAAACGTACCATGTGTGTGTGTTGGCTAAACGTGTGTGTGTGTTGGCTAAACGTAACCATGTGTGTGTGTTGGCTGTGTGTGTGTGGCTAAACGTAACCATGTGTGTGTGTGTGTGCTAAACGTAACCGTGTGTGTGTGTGTGCTAAACGTAACATGTGTGTGTGTTGGCTAAACGTAAACGTAACCGTGTGTGTGTGGCTAAACGTAGTGTTAAACGCAACCAGGAATTTATCTGAAACATTTTTTTGTCTTAAATGGAAACGTTATTTTATTTTGTCTTATTTTATTTTTGGTGTCACTGATTGCAGCAGGAAGGAGACATTTGATAATTACTCTGGTCAAATTATAGAGTAATAGAGTCAACCTTGTTCCTTTCTCTGATTAATGACATTAAAAACTATATTATTTTATTAGAGTGTATAACAGAATCACACAGACATAATAAAATATACAGATATTAAATGTCTTAAAGATTTTTCACTGGTTGAATTGAAAAGTGATTTCACATATTGCTCATTAAGAAAACAACAAAATGAGGATTTTATTAATTCATATTTATAAATAAAACATTACCCTCATCATCATCATCATCATCATCATCATGACATTGATTATAAAAAACATATTTGTCTTTTTGCTCTCGTCTGTAAAGAAACCAAACGGCTCATCTTCCCACAGCAACATCATTTTTTACAGTGAAGGTCGAGTGAGGCAGAGAGGGAGG